>VSMD01033565.1:0-105294 GCA_008750895.1 Mirza zaza
GAGCAGCCGGGGTGCACCAGGACAGACGCACGCCCGCCTGCGCCCCCAGCAGCCGGGGTGCACTGGGACAGGCGCACGTCCTCCTGTGCCCCGAGCAGCCGGGGTGCACCAGGACAGATGCACACCCGCCTGCGCCCCCAGCAGCCGGGGTGCACCAGGACAGACGCACGTCCGCCTGCGCCCAGAGCAGCCGGGGTGCACCAGGACAGACGCACGTCCGCCTGCGCCCAGAGCAGCCGGGGTGCACCGGGACAGACGCACGTCCGCCTGCGCCCAGAGCAGCCGGGGTACACCGGGACAGGCGCACGCCCGCCTGCACCCTGTGCCGGGTGCTCAGGCCACATGGTGGCACGAGACAGCCAGCGCGGGCTTGCGGCACCACGCATGCACACGCATGCACTCAGCACGTACGCTCTACACGCGGCTAGGTGCCAATCCCTCGGCTGGACCCAGGAGTCCCAGCCGGAAGCAAAAATCCTCAGCTTCCCCCTTCAAAGTTTGCAGTTTATTGTGGGGAGACGCAGAGGGACGGGTAAGACTGGGAAAAGAGAAGACGGGGTTGAAACCGAACAAGACACGCCACTATCGTGGCTCACTTCCCCTGTGTATGCAAACAGGCGGACATTAACTCAAAGCTGTTTCTCGCCTCAGAACGCAACACACAGCACGCGGCTCCCCGGACACGCAGCGTGCGGCTCCCTCTGCACTGTGGTCTTGCGGGCAATGAGCTGGCCTGCGGCCGCGGTCTGCACCTGACCGTGGCTCCCTCGAGGAGCTCTTGTTCGTCGGGGTGCCACGCCCCCCGGCTCTGCGTTGAATCAAGATGACTAAAATTATAACAAACACAGATCACACTGTGTGTGTGCTGAACTCCTCCACTGCTACTCGGTTCAGGCCAACTTAAAGCCACAAGGAACTCAGGTACACACTCGATCCCCACAGACGGAGGAGGTACCTCGAGTGAAGAGGAGCGGCAGTCATTCCACGTGCACTGTGCGCGTCCTTCCCTCTGTGCGAGACGCTCTCCCGCCTCGCTCTGACCCTCAGCTTTCAAGGGAAGAGTTAGATTCTTTCAGGCTGTTTGGTTCTGTACCCAGGCACCCCAGGACAGCAGGAGAGCAACTGCTACAAAGTACCAAACGCTTCCAGTCTTCCTTCCTTCTGCCCCAGGGATGCTGCCTCTAGGAATTCAGCCCAAAGAAATAATTAGAGACATGCACAAAAAGGTATGTATCCTGAAGTCCCTCACAGAGTCATTCATAAGAGCAAGTAAGAGACAAACGAAACAAAAGCCTCGAGCCAGACCGTTGCCAATGAAAGAAGGATGGGCAAGTACATTTTGGCAAATGCATATTACGCACAGCAGGCTGCAAGTGTCTGGAGAAGTGTGAAGAAATGCTTACGATGCATGTTAATTTAGTGAATGATGTATAGCGAATGATCCCAATACAGCAAAAAAAAAATTTTTTGAGACAGAGTCTCGCTTTGTTGCCCAGGCTAGAGTGAGTGCCGTGGCGTCAGCCTGGCTCACAGCAACCTCAATCTCCTGGGCTCAAGCGATCCTCCTGCCTCAGCCTCCCAAGTAGCTGGGACTACAGGCATGCGCCTCCATGCCTGGCTAATTTTTTCTATATATATTAGTTGGCCAATTAATTTCTTTCTATTTATAGTAGAGACGGGGTCTCACTCTTGCTCAGGCTGGTTTCAAACTCCTGACCTCGAGCAATCCGCCCGCCTCGGCCTCCCAGAGTGCTAGGATTACAGGCGTGAGCCACCGCGTCCGGCCAACAGCGAAAATTTTGACATAGATAAAAGGCTGGAAGAGAACTTAAAAAAGTAGCCATAGGAGTTCTCTATGGGTGGGGGTTGGGAATTGGATGAATGGTTTTATGTTCTTAATATTTTCTGGGTATTCTGAGTTTTCTATAATGAGTGCAATTTTCTTTCTAATCAGAAAAGTCTAAAAGAAACAAAAAGGAAAAGGCATTGGACGGGCACGTAATACCTACCTATGCAAATAACCCAACCTGACACCCCGCAACCCTAGGGAGGCAGAGGGAGAGAATCTGGGGGGTGACTTGTCATGTCTAAGTCCCCTTCTCTCTCCCATTCTGGACGCTGCTCCCCAAGCTCTGGCGCAGTGTCTTCTCTCCAGCCAGACAGCGGGCCATGAGGGTACCCAGGGCCTTAACCGACCCTAAGCACACTGACAGAGGAGCAGTTAATAAAATGGGACTGAGGCGTGCCTGCTGCATAATTTATTTGCACAGGAAGAGTCACTGGAAACCACCAGGTCACAATGTCTGCCTCGGGGCTGTGAGACGCTCTCTATTGTACAGACACACACGTCTGCACACACACACACACATGGCTGATTTAGCGTGTCACCTCCACTGGGCCTCCTATTGCCCACGCACTCGGTGAGGCGTTATCCTGGGAGTCTGTGCAGGCGTCTCTGGATGAGAGTCGAGTTCGGATTGATGGTGAGGGTAAAGCAGGTGCTCCCCGTCCACCCCACGGATGGACCGAGCGGAACCAGAAGGTGGAATATCGCAGGGTCCTCTGCCTGTCTGCGAGCTGGGACATCCTTCCTCTTCAGACCCAAACTGAAATCGGCACCGGTGTCTCTCCCAGTTCTCGGGCCTTTGGACTTGGACAGGAGCGACACCATCAGCGCTGCCAGGTCGTTAACCTGCCGCCTGCTGGGCTTTCCCAGCCTCCAAAACTACACAAGCCAATTCCTCCTAATAGATACCTACTGTAGACAGATAATCTCCGTGTCCTATTGGCCGTGTTTCTCTGAAGAATCCAGATTAATATAATGCATGTACATACATGCATCCATTATCTCTATCTTATCTATCTCTCTCTCTCTCTCTCTCTATATATATATATATATATAGAGAGAGAGAGAGAGAGACAGAGACAGAGACAGACAGACAGACAGACAGAGGCAGGGAGAGAGAAATCTGTAACAATGCCATAAACATGGTTATGAGCCCCTACCCTGCTGGTCCGTTTTTATAACTTAGAAGCCAAACGCTTGGCTTCCAAAGACACATTGAGGACCCTTTTGCGATGACAAGTATATGTGTCGGTACTCTCCTCACAGCCTGTTGCACTGGCCGACTCCCTCTCTGAGGTGCAAGGTGAAACTTCGCCTCTGCGTGCGCTCTCGGGAACAGCACTCTTGCTCTCCCACAGCTGCCTCCTCTCCTATGGGCATGAACACCTAGACTTCCAGATTCTCTTGAGAACCAAAGAGCTGAGACCCCTAAACTCCTGTTCCCACATGATCAGACTCAGCTGGGCCACACAGCATCTTCCTCGTTAGGCAGGGCAGGTGCGCTAAGCTTGCCGCAGTCCGCACCCCTCCCCAGTGTCTCTGCACCTGGCAGCTGGGGCCAGCTGCTCTGTCTCGCCTTGGCTCCGCCCATCCACCCATCCGTGGTTAACCTTATATTAACTCATACGTCTACCTTTTTCATCATCTATCCATCCATCTACCCACCCCGTCGTCCAGCCACCCGCCCGTCCAGCCATATATATACTGATCCATCACCCAGCCAGCCAGCACTCACTGAGGCCCAATGGCGCGTAAGGCACTTGCATAGAGAACGAGCCAGACACTGTCTCTGCCTGCACAAGACTACAGCTTGGCCCACATAACAGATGTTCAACTCCTAAGGATCTAAACCACAGTTTTGGTGAGTTCTACTCCATCACTGGCCCACAACTTGAGGGAGTTCTCAGTTTGCTCATCTGTAAAAGGAGGATAATGGTGCCTGGCTTGTCAGGTGGTTATGAGGATCACATGAGCCTGCGAAGCCCCTAGCAGGCCTCATTGAATCCAAGCTGCTATTAAAGTCTGCTCTCTTTACCCAACCCACACCCTCACTAAACTGTCCAAAGATTCAGGACTGGTTTCTAACCCCTTCCCAACCAAGAAATTAAAAGGAACAAGAGAAATGACCACGGATACTTCCAAGCAGTGCCCTCTGGGGACACATCTTATTAAAAACAGAATCAAAATGATTACAAATAAAGACAAATAATTTTTCACCATCAGCTCAGCACAAGGAAGAAGAGTGGATAAGACCCGGGGGTCAACTGAACCCTTTGCAGGGCCGGGCGCAGAGGCTCACCCCTGTAATCCTAGCACTCTGGGAGGCCAAGGCGGGAGGATCGCTTGAGACCAGGAGTTTGAGGTTGCAGAGAGCAATGAGGACACCACTGCACTCTATGCAGGGTGATAGAGTGAGACTCTGTCTCAAAGAACAAACAAACCCACCCTTTGCAGGAACATAAATTGATAAAAGTCTCTTAGGAGGACCTCGTGGCCACTCTGAACAAGCATGACAACACAAAAACCCTTCACAGTCGGGGCATTCATCACTGCGCAGCTTTCAATAGTCCCCAGCTGTGGGCCGCCCAGAGAGCTGCCCAGGGAGGCCACTGTGCACCTGGCCCCTGCAGACAGCCATCGATCAGGAGGACACAAAGCTCTGTGCGTCCACCTGTCCTGGGGGTGGGGCACGCCCCATGCACACATTATGACCCCCGTCTTCTGCAGCATATAAATATTTGAAAGTGCTCCCAAATGTGCAGATTAAAATCCTTTGTAAATACATCCTGGGATTCGAGATCTTAAATGTTTCCTTCATGCTTTTCTCTATTTAGCAAATATCTTACACGAGAAAGCTTAATTTTTATATTTAAAAATAATTGTAATAAGCAAAAGTGTAATAAAAAGCAAGTAGCAGCCTTCCCCCTTCTTATTCCAGCCAAAGCCAGCAGCCTTCACCCTGAGCTCTCCAGAAAGGCGCCTGGGACAGGACGCCCGCCCCGCACAGCACCACCGGCCGAGCACTCTGGGCAGGTGCGGCATCCTGCCCTGCCTCACGTGGTGGCCGCTAGCCGCAGGTGGCTATTTAAATTTCAATTAGTTATACCAAAGAAAAATAAAAATCCCATTCTGAGACTGCAGGAGCCCCTTGCAAGTGTTCAACAGCCGACTGTGGCCAGGGGCCGCGAGACCGTGCGGCGCGACACAGATCTAGGACATTTCCGTCGGCACAGAGCGTTCCGCTGGGCAGCGCTCGTCTACAAGGGGACCGCTGAAGTGAGAAGGGAAGAACACAAGAGCACATCTTGCGTGACCCCGCGTGCAGGGGGCAGCAGTATTTTCCTATAAGGGGCCAGAGAGTAAATATTTTAGACTCTGCAGGTCGGAGAAATACTCAACTCTGCTGGGTTTAAACGCTAATGTTCTTCTTATTCCATCACCATTCAGTTCACAGCTTTTGGCCTTCGTTTCATTGCCTGGGAAATCCATACGATGGATTCAGACTTTATGAAGCCCAGGGGGGGGGTTGTGACACAAGGACATATTTTAATGCTCTTGGGGCCAGAAAGGTGACGGTGACATTTCATTCCACTCTCACGAGGGACTGCGTGTTGTGGTTACAAGCGCAGCCCCTTCAGACGGGTTGACCTGGGCATGTGAAAGCAACCACAGATGGAACATAAACAAAAGCGCACGGGGGGCCTGTGGGTGAGGGTTTGCTGTCCTTGCTCTAGTGACAATTACTACCGCTGTCACCATGAACAGCCAACACTCTTAACCTATTTCTCTGTGCCGGGTACCACGGTAAGTGCAGCATTTTCTCGTTCAATCCTTACTGCAAGCCAACCAAGCTGATGCCACTCGTAACCCCATTTTACAGAGGAGGAAACTGAGTCAGAGAAGTGAAATATCCAACCCGAATGGAAGGGCTGCAACTCACGCCCAGGTCAGCCCGTCTGCAGGGGCTGCGCTTGTGACCACAACACGCAGTCCCTCGAGAGAGTGGAATGAAATGTCACCGTCACTTTTCTGGCCCCAAGAGCATTAAAATATGTCCTTGTGTCGCAAACCCCTCCCTGGGCTTCATAAAGTCTGAATCCATCGTATGGATTTCCCAGGCAATGAAACGAAGGCCAAAAGCTGTGAACTGAACGGTGATGGAATAAGAAGAACATTAGCGTTTAAACCCAGCAGAGAAATCATATGAAAATAATCAGGCATCTCCCAATAATGTTATATGGTTGAGTGATTTGGGAGAAAATATTCTTCGGAAAATCCAAAATGATAATGAAGTTAGGAACCGATTGGTCTTTGGTTTTGTTTAAGAACCTCCTAAATTATTAATCGTGTTATCCATTAACCTTGGCACTATTACACAACCCAAGGAACCAAGTCGAAAGCCACAGGACGTAATCAATTGTGGGCATGGATTGCTCATCATGAAATTAAATACGTCATTAGCGGCTCCTGAGAATACCATTTCCAGTGACTTATGGAGCCACAACACGCAAACCCAGCCTATGTAACAGTGTCCAAGCAAATGAGCTTCTGTTTTCAAAACTCCTACTTTCACAAGAGAGGCGTAACCCCAAGCATTGTCGCCGGGGGTCACACAGGACCCTCAGCGGCAGAGGCCACCTGCACATGTCCCCTCACCTCTCCTCAGGGAAGCTGCACCTTGGAAAACCTTTGGGAACTTGCAGGTAGGTGGACATCCCAAGGACCGGTGGGGAAGTCGGATGGCCCAGAGCGTCCCCGGAACCAGGCATGTCCTTGTAAGCAGGGAAAGAGAGCAGTGTGGGAGACAGGTGGGCGTGTGGGTTCCAGCTCTGGCACTGCCACTAGCCCTGTGATCTGGGCAAAGCCACTTCCTTCCTCTCAGCCCCTGTAATAAGCAGGAGGCGACAGAACCCCACTTCAAAGCAGCTTCAGCACAAAGCAAACGTGCGTGACCGAGCAGCCCGGCAGCACCAGCTTCGCGCACGCTGGGCCGGGAACCCAGCAATGCCACTGGGAGGTCGGCTTTCGGTCCTCCAGCTTTCCTTCCGGCCGGACCCATGCTCGGGCTGGCCCTGCCCGGCTTGGGCAAAGTGGCCACCAGCACTCCAAGCTCACATCCCGCCAGCCCTGTGAGCTCTCAGTGGAGAGAAAACACCTCTTTCCAAAAGCCCCAACTGAAGTCCCGGAACAGACGCCCGTCGGTGAGGCCTGAGTCGCAAGCTCACGCAAGGAGCCGTCGCCACGGGCGGCGGGGGGTGGGGGGGGGGGCGGGGAGTGGAGCACGATGTCACCTCCACACGGGTGGAGGCAGGAGCAGGTGCTTTCCCACCACCAGGGGCAGGGGCCGCTTAAGGAAGAGCAGCGGCACCTGGGACCTCCCCCAGTGTTGGCGCTCAGCCCCAACACACACCAGGGGGTGATGACCTCGGACCCCGGGCCAGCGGTAAAACGGGCCAGCGCCGCCCCAGCTCACTGTGGTCCCTGAGGGCACACGGGGCAGCATTGGATGCGCGGCTGCCAGCCCGGGGCCCAGACAATGCAGGACAGGCAGCGCGGGAGAAGGAGCCCTGGGGCCAGTCCTTGCTCAGCCCTGGCCCCTGCCCTCCCGGGAAAGGTGCTGCCACACCGGGGCTCCGCAGACACAGACGACAGCTCTTAGGACCACAGAAATCCCCGTTTGTACAGCCACGGCCCCACCCCTCAGCCTGTTCACCTGCCAGCCGGCAGTGACGTTTCCCAAGTCCCTTGAAAAACGAGGACAACACAGTGAGGCAACCCTGAGCTGGCTCTGCGTACTGTGAGAGACTGTCCTCTATTGGGGTCTGCGGCCTTCCTGACTCTCCAAGTTTGAAATTCCACTTTCTTTAGGAAATAATGATGATAACAGTGGGACACTATTTTTTTCTTCATTGCTGTCCTTTTGTTTTTAAGCATCCCTATTGGACCAAAATTTTAAAAGTTGGCAACCCATGCCCACCCTGCTCTCTTTGTTGAGCCACCCGGAACGACTGGACCAAGACAAAGCCGTCGCTGTGCCCTCCGCTCCTGCCACAGCTGTGGTCACTGCCAGCAAACCACCTTCTCCGCCCCCCGAGCAGGGCTGGTGCGACCTTCCACTGCTGCTAGAAGAGGGGCGTTCAAGGAGCTGCCTCCCCCAGAGTGTGTTAGAAACGCAGGGTCTCGGGCCCCACTCAGAGAATCAGGATCCACACGTTACACGATCCCAAGGCGATTCACACGCACAGAGAAGTCTAAGAAGCGCTGGACCTGGCTTAGCCCAAGGACCGTGTCTTGATAAGATGCACCCTGGGAACTGCCCCTCCCCCAGCATGGGGGGGTCTACGCTGCTCTTCTGGCCTTTCTTAACCCATACGTTGCCTTCCATTCAGCGAGGGCTGCTGACGGTCACAAAGCCCACACCCCTGGTGGCAGTCACCTCATCTCCAGACTCCCCAGAGACCCATCTCCTTTGTAAACTTTTTGCCAAATCAGCCGCTGTCGGCATGGTGCACGTCCACTTCCTCCTCCCATCCCTGTAGCACCCTCGGCAGGACCCCGTGTCCCCGTGTCAGCCTCCCCCCTCCTCCAGGTCCCAGCTCCCCAGTGGGTGCTGGGACTGGGCGCCTCCTCTGGGCATGACATCCCCAAGCCTCCCACGGCACCTCCAGACCCGAGGGAGCCCCGTCGCTGCACCCCACGGCGCCTCGCTCCTCCACGGCCACCCTCGGGGGTTTGGCCGGAACGGAACCTCTAGGTCTGAAATGAATATACGTTTCACGTTTTCTTAAGAGAGTTTAAAATGAAAACTTGATGTCTACTATAATGGAAACACAATATTTTTCAATGAAAAGCTAAACATATGCCCAATTTACCTCCTATCATCACCTCGCGCACTGCTAGGAAGTCAGAGCGGCGCGTTGGCTGGCAGGTGGGCAGCGGCGGAGCCCGCGTCTCGGGCTGGGCTTTGAGCCACTGCCCCAGGTCCTGCGTCCCGCACAAGGCTCTCGGTGTCACTCTGCGGGGTCACCGTCAGTGCGGCCAGGGAAGCCGGGTGCTTCCTCCGAACGGCTTCCATGAGTCACGAACGTGGGCACGGACGTCCACGGCGCTGCCCTGACAAGTGGGGCGCTCGCTCAGTGTCACCCACCGGGAGCGTTTTGAGGAAAGGTGTGGCCTTGAGAGAATGTGTGTTCCTTTTTCTGTTTTGAAGGGTTCACACGGAACCACAAGAATAAGTTCCCATTCCAGCGGGGCGACCCCTGTCCCCAACATGGCAGGGAGACCGAGAGAAGCCCCCAGAGCTGTCTGGGCCGGGCACGCAGCTCATGCCCTGGAAGGGGGGAGACCACGTGCAGAGACACAGGGAGAGGACGGCCGCCCGCAAGCAAGCCACGGAGAGAGGCCTGGAAGGAGCCTCCGTCTCAGCCCCCGAGGGACCGGCCCCGATGACACCCTGACCTCAGGCGTCCAGCCTCCTGGCGGGGAGAGAACACATCGTTACTGCGTGAGCCGCCGGTCTGCGGCAGCCCTAGGAGGGGAACCCAGCCACGACGGGAGGGGAGGAGGGGAAGACACTCCACCAGGCAGCAGCGCCTCCCTAGGGAAGGGGGAATTGCTTGCAGGGCCTGGAGCCCCAGTGGGACCCCAGAGAGCAGCGGCCTGGGGGCTGAGGATGTCGCCACCGCCCCCGGAGCATGGCAGGTGCCACTCAGGGAACAGGGCGGGCTCCTACATTGCCATGGTGCCACACCTCTCGCAGGTCACCCGCGTCAGCTCAGGAGCCACAAGGGCTGGCGTCGCTTTATTTAAAAAGTGAAGTCTCGCGTGGTCACGGTAAATCTACACATGCGATGAAATTTCATGCGACTTCCCACCAAAGATCAACAAAAGTGCCTATAAGACCTGGCGAGGCTCGCTAAAGCTTCAGGTCCAGTTACCGGCCAACGTCAGCCTCCTGGTGCTGATCGGTGAGCCGCGGGACGGCGGGCGCGTCACTGAGGGCAGCTCGGGGACCCTCCGTACTGTTTGCACAGCTTCTACGTGAGTCTAAAATCACCTCAAAATAAAAACTTTAGAAAATGCATAAAACTGTAAAAAGCCAAATGTCCCTCTGCTGCCCCCTGCTCTGCCAAGGTCTCCACGGAGCCCAGGCCGAAGGTGTCCTCCCGTCTCCGGAAATCCAGCCTTCTTTTGGCCCGTCCGAGTACGGCTTGTGGGGAGACTCCCAGAACACGTCCACCCGCAGGCAGGTCTTCAGGCCTACGGGGAGAAAATGAACCGGTCCTCTAACCCACTTTGTGTGTCTTTGTGTTTTTGTAAATTTTGTGGAACAGAAGCCAGGGGGAGAACGGGGCCAGCCTCTCCCCCGGGCGGCCGGGGGGCCCTGCACGTGGCCCCCGCACAGCCCGGGGCTCTGCTCTCTGTGCAATGCCTCGCTTGCTCCTGCACGGCGTCCCCGGCCCCTCAATGGCCAGCCTTGTCCACGAGGAACACAAAGCCGCCTTTGCCCAGGGAGCCAACTGGGGGGAGCTGCGGCCAGGGTGCCGGTGTCCCCGCCGCTGCGGCTGGCCACGTGCCTGCCCCGCACACCGGGAGCCCCTGCCAGGGGCCGTGCACGCTCTCGGGACCCCTGAGTGCCGCTCTCCTGGCAAGTGAGGAGTGTAAGTAAGTCTGGGGAGGAGGAAATGGGATGGAAACGTGGCTCCTGGAGGACAGTGTGCTGCGGTGGGCGCTTGGGTTTGCAGCATCTTAAGAGGTCGGTGACATCCCTGCCACTGGGGACATGCGAGGAGGGGGAGACTTTAATCGGCAGGATGTGAGAGGAGGGCGGAAGGAAGACAGCGCAGCGTGGGTGGGCAGGCGGATAGAGAGATGATTGATAGATGGACAGATAGATGATTGATAGATGGATAGATGATTGATAGATGGATAGATAGATGATTGATAGATGGATAGATAGATGGATGGTAGATGGATGGATAAATAGATGACAGAAAGATGATCGACGACAGATAATGCATAGAAGACAGATGTTAGACGTATTGATAAATGAACGACAGGTTTGCAGACTGATAGATGACAGCTAATAGACGATACATTAATTGACAGAGACAGATGCCTCTTAAACAGGACACAGCTGAGCTCACAGCAGGTGGGGACCACGACCAGATCCGTGTTCTCCAGGCTGGGATCTGTACCTCCTCACCACACTCTCCCCAAGTCCACGTGCTGTGTCCACACAAGGACCTGATGGGTCTCTGGGACAACCTGCCCGGCGGGGCAGAGGGCCGATGCGCCCAGACCCCACCTGTCCGTCTCAGCAACCCCTGCGGCCACCCAGAACCGCTTCCTCCCCCTGGCTGCTCAGCCCACACCCTCGCAGTCGTCCCTGACTGGGGGCCCTCGTGCCGGACACCTGAGCCCTCAGCACGCCCGGGGCACTCCACCTTCAAGACGTGCCCAGAACGAGGCCGCTCCTCGCCTCGCCTGGCTCCACCACCGTCTACACTGGATCTCCCCTGAAGCAGAGCTGGCTGGGGTGTGGGCAGTTCATTCAGAGGACGTGCTCAGGAAGCAGGAGTGAGCGTGCAGGAGGGGAGCGAAGGCCCCCCCTACACGCAGGTGCGTTGTCAAGGCCACCGCAAGGGCGGCAGGGCCTCCATGCTGCCATAGCTCCGAGAATCGCCCACGGGAAGGGTGGGAGGCCGGGGCATTTGCCCCCATCCCGTGTGCGGAGGAGGGTCCCTCGGGCCTTACCTCCCCTGACGTCCCGGCTGCACTTCCGCCGTGAGGGAGAAAGCCCCCAGCGGAGCTGCAGTGGCGCGCAGGAACATGTCAGGTGGCAGAGGGGAGCCGGCGTGTACACCTGCCAGTCCCTACAGTGTGGCTGCTCCCGCCGCGGCCAGCGTGCAGCACCCCGGAAACAGTAACCAGCAGCCCCGGTGTGGTGCTCTCGGCCTGCCGTGCTCGGGTTGGAGCCGCAGCTGAAGTCCGAGGCACAGGCGGTCCAGGCGGGTGTGACACGTCTGTCCGTTTCACTACCGTCTGAAACGGTAGTGGACGTTTCTGTCCACTGCCAGAAACGTCTGCTGTGGACCACTCGCTCCACCGTCAGCATCTCTGACTCAATGGCCTTCTGCTCCCGCCCCGCCCAGCACAGCGTCGCCTCGCACTGCAGCCAGACCGAGCCCCTTCAAAGGGCAGCTCTGAAAACAAAGCCCGAGTCTGCCCCTGGGCCTTGGGGACCCCAACCCTGGCCACCTCTCGATACCCCAGGGCCTTTGCGCCTGCTGTTCCTACTGCCTGGAATGCTCTTCTCCAAGGTGGTCCTGACTGCCCCCCTCACTCTGCCTGGCCTCTGCACAGACGCCCTTTCTGACCATCGCCACAGGTAGACAGACTCCGCTCCCTTCCCCACCCCCTCCTCTGACCTGACCATCGCTGTGGGCATCTATGACTACCTAGAGTCGCAGTACACATCTTTCTCTCCTGTCTCCCCCTGTCCTGGTAGACGACTCACTCCAGAGCCATGCACAGCTATACATAGGCTCCAAGAGCAGCTGACAGGCCTACGATGGGTGTCTAGCAAGTGCCTGCGGAATGGCCGTGATCATGAAGTCCACAGGGGGGCTGTGGGTTGCTTCCCTCCGTACGCTCCCCACAGCGGACTGCAGAGATGCCGCTAGCTCAGAACTCCTGGCTCGAATGTCCTCTAAAGTTCGGTCCAGCCCTGGTACCCCCATGTTGGCTGGCCTCTCCCCAGCGGGACATAGCACTAAGATCTCCTGCAGGATAGAAACGCACACACCCGTCCCCATGAACAGCGAGGAGGTCCCAGGTCCCAGACAGAACTGGTGCAACCCAGACCCAGCCAGCAGCACACAGAGAACCCTCCTTTAAAAGTCAGCCCCTGCCCAGCGGCTCTCCACAAGGGACACCCCCCCAGGGAAACCCCAGGGACAGAGAAGGTGCGCCACCCACAGAGAAAACCCGCGGGCCCCGTGGTGGGGCATGCCCGCTCTGACTTTTCGGGGAAAGGAGAAAGCTGGCTCTAGTGGGCGAGGGGAGCCGAGCAAGTCCCTAAGTAAGAGGAGGAGCCACAGGCGGCCAGGGAGACGTCAGCGCGCTCCTCCCTCGCAGCCATGAAATCCTACAAATGACTTCTCTTAATTTTAACATCAGCTTTGGGCGAGGGCCATGAATAGATTTCTAAATATATTCCCGAGCAGAATTAAGTGGGATCTTCCAGTTTCTGAAAGCGACTTGCGGAGAGCACATCAGGTGGTGTGCGCACACGAGCCGCGGCAGGGAAGTGCCGCTGAGTGCCACACCCGGCCACCCCTGGCCACCCCTGCCGGCCACCTGAGCCCCCTGCCGACCTCTCCCTTGGGGAGTGGAGAGGGGACCTGCCTTGGGGGTAACGCGGGCCTCCCGTGCAGGCTGAATGGGCACCAGAGTCCAGACCCAGGGGGGCAGACCCCGGCTCAGCAGGATTTACGAAGAAAACAAATGAGAACCCGTCCCACAACTCAAACCCCCGCAGGCACATGGGGAGCTTACAAAAAAAGTTCTGAGCCAAAAGACACGCTTCAGAACACCCTCCCGGAGCTCCTCACAGCTGCCGGGCTCATCGAGAGAAAGCAAAGTCTGAGCAAGAGACGTGACGACTAAATGCCACGGGGGCCCTGGACGGGGGACAGAATGGGGCGTGAGAGAGAAACTGGGGACACCTGGGTAAAGTGGGGGCTCGGTGACTGTAACGTTCCAGCAGCGGCTCCTTAGGGCGACAGGTGTTCCACTGTAACCTGGGATGCTAATGCTCGGGGCGCCGGGCACGGAGTGTGTGGGCGTCTCTGTGCCATTGTCACAATTTTTCTGTAAAATTAAAGCTATTCTGAAATTAAAAGTTTGTTTTTAAGCACTGTCTTCTTTCCAGCAAACTGAGTGAGGGGCTGCCACAGGTCAGCTCCAGCGCAGGGGACGTGTTTCTCAGATGGGGCGCCGGGACGGAGCGGAGGTGCCGGAGACCACTGAGCAGAGGCGGCGGCTGCAGGGACCGGGCTGCACCACGGGCAGCTGGGGCTGTCCCTGCAGACGGGATGGGAGCAGCCCGGGAGGGAGCACCAGGCGGAGGCACCGGAGTACCCAGAGCCGGCTCAGCACCCCACTCCCACTTAGCTCCACCCTCGGTGCCTCCCAAGACGGAGCTCCTCCCCGTCCCCTGCCCCCACACCTGGTCCTTCCCCATCCAGTTGCTCAGGCCACATGCCTGGGGGTCGTCTTGGCCCCCACACTCAACGCACATCCCACACCGCCAGCTCCTAGCACCAGCGGCCTCCTCCGCCTGCAGGTCCGTCTACCCCCTCCTGGGTCACTGCGACAGGCCCGCCCTCCACACTGCACCCTGTGTCCAGCGCAGCAGCAGGGCCGTCCTCGGGCCCAGATGGATGGGGCACTCCTGCCCACGCATCCACACATGCATACACACACACATACACACACGCATACACACAGGTGTACACACACGCATCCACACACGCATCCACACATGCATGCACACACACATGCACACTGGCGTGCACACACACATACACACGCATACACACAGGCGTGCACACACACACAGGTGTACACACACGCATCTACACACACATCCACACATGCATGCACACACACATGCACACTGGCATGCACACACACATACACACAGGCGTACATACACGCATCCACACATACATCCACACACGCATACACACACATCCACACATGCATACACACAGGCGTGCACACAGGCACACACACACGCATACACACACGTACACACAAGTACACACACGCATACACACAGGCATGCACGCGCACACAATGACTCATTCTCTCAGTGACTTTTGACAAAAGTAAGCGGAAAAGCTACAATGAAGGTTGTCGCCAGAAGACAGATGGCGAAGCTGACCCTAAAGGACCCGCCTGGGAGGCTGCGCCTTCCCTCATGAGATGCCGCTTCTCTTTAGGAGGGGGGGAGGGGGGAGACAAACTAGGAGCCACTTGGCTCTGTCAAAGCGTGTCCCCGCTCACGGTGGAGGTGGCTCGACGTGACCCCAGACCTCCCCGGGGACAGTGACCCGGGCTCAGCGTCATGCCCCGCACGCTGGGCCCCCGAGGCAGGCGGGGAGGCCGCACCGCCAGTGCCCACCTGGCGAGGCCCTGTGGGATGGGTGGAGGCCTCCCGGCCCCCTGGCAGGCAGGGAAGGGGTGGAAAGACAGGAAGGGAGCAACGGTCTCGTCACGGGCCAGAGAGGTGCCTGAACCCAAGAAGAGGAGGAGAAACAGGGCACATGCCGGACCTCAATCCCAGGCCTCTGCTGCGGATGTCCCCAAGAGGCACGCAGGTGACGTGGGCTGTCCAGCTCTGGCCCCATCTAGGCCCGGGCACCTGGCCAAGTTCCTTCCACCTGGCTGCGCCCCAGCTCCACCCCTGGCACTGGGAAGCCCAGGCACGTCTCGGTCTCTGTGCACCGGGTCCCTCACCTACACACGCCCGTCCGCGAGGACGGGGACGCAGGTGTTGAAGGCGCCCCGAGAGTGCGCCTCCTCGAATTCTGAGCACCGGGCACCTCATTCCCCTCAAGGCCCCGGGAGCCTGGAACACTTTGTGGTGCCAGAAAGCAAGGACGTGCTCAGAGACGACAGGGACGTCCCGGCGGCACAGGAGCCGACGTGAAGGAGCCCCCGATGGCCACATCCGGGACAGTCTGGGCAGCAAACGTGGACAGCAACGGACCCCGATCCAGAGGAGAGAGAAATACGCAGGCGTCCAACTGACTACGTAAGCAGTTAAACCAGCAAGCGGGAGAGCAGGAAGCTCCCCTAAGGCGCAATTCCACTGACGAATGTAAAAGAAACACTCGCCGCACGCCACGGGAACGACTGCGGGCCAAGGCGCGACGGGAGACAGCACATTTGCAATCTCATATCCTCCCGCAAAACACTGACTGACTACAGAGAGGAAAAAAAGCATTAACCCGGGAAGCAGAGTCACCTCACCACGCGATCCCAGGCAGCACCGCCAGGACCCCGACAAGCTCCGGGAGAACTTTACGGGCTCGCCTGATTAGGTCAGGCCCACCAAGGACACGCGCACTTTCTGAAAGTGGCCCGCACCACGTCCCAGTCCCGGGGAGGCACGTCACAGCGCTGGTGCGCCCACGCTCGGGCAGGGGGTCGCACAGGACGTGGGTGACGAGGGTCTTCACGTAAAGTCCTCCCTTCTGCATCCACCGCGACAGGGGGAGCAGAGAGCGAGTGCTCAGTGAGCGGCCACTGCGACCACCTGCTCCTTCACTCCAGGAGAAGAACCTCTGTCCACGGAATCCACGTCCGCCCCCATCTTCCAGCCTCTCGCATTTGAAGAAGAAAACACGGTCCGTTCTCCGGCACCCAGGCGATCCTTGCAAAGGCGCGGACTGCCTCCGACTCTCCTGGCTCTCAGCCCGCGCTCAGGGTGAGACGGCCCCATCTTCCACAGCCTCTCACCCCCCCGTTTGTCCCGGCAGAGCCCCCAGCTCCCCTCTGGGGTGCCCAGACACCACGCGGGCGCCCCGCCAGCCCATGCTCTTCCCTGGCTCCAGACCACGGCCCCCGCCAGCCCTGTGCTACCCTCCCAAGCTGCCACCAAGCCTGAACCCCTTCACCACCCCCCCCCCCGTGCTCTGCAGGCTCTGCGCCCCCAATCCTGAGTCAGCCCTGCAAACCCTCAGGCCACAGCATCTGTCCCTGCCACCTCCTCATTCCTAGTCTCCACTAGCTCTGCTGTTTACCCGGAATCCTTTTATCAGCCTGGGGGGGTGGGTGGCCAGGGTGGTGGCTTGGAAATGTGCCCAATCAATCTCAGTCCCTCTCCCTTCCCTCTCTCTCTCCCTCAGACAAACACACACACTCCTCTCTTAGGGCTTCCCTTGGTGCAGACAGGCTCTTCCTAGTCCCTTGCACTACCTGGCCACCTGGCCTTTGCACGTGCAAAGTCTCTCTGCTGAGTACACGTTTCCCTTCCCTCCTGTACTAGTTGATCGCGACCCACTTTTTGGCCATAACTCTAGTGGCCTCCCCTGGGGCCCCTGCCCCAGCTCCCCGGGCCCAGCACCCCCTTGGCAAGCCCTGAGGGCTCCAGGCCAGCCCTTGCCACAGCGGTTGGGGCGCCTGCCTGCGGGCCAAGGTGATCCCAGCCCGTCCCCACCAGCCTACCTGCTCCGTGAGGATGGGGCGGCGGGTTTGCTTCTGTGCTGCAACCCTGCCCAGCATCGTGCCTGGCACGAGAGTCGGTGCTCAATTTGCTGGAAGGGAGGGAGAAAGGGGAGGAAGGATGGAGGGAGGGGGTCCTGCTGCCATGAGCCACACGGCCTCATCACCCATCTTCTCTCTGCCTTTCATCCACCCAGGCTCTCAACTTTGGACAGAAGCTACTTAACCCCCCTCCTCCACCTGGCATGGGCACCTGGAATGTCACCCCTGTGAAATGTTGGCTGAGCCCCTGGGTGCTAACAGGAACAACCTCCACACCCCCCTGGCCAAGCAGTTCATCCTGCGAGATGCAACCATTGGCTCAAGTCCAGTGTCAGAAAAAAAAAATAGAAAAAAAAGAAAGATCGGAATCTCTATTTTCCTATTGGAGAACAGCTGCTCTACGCTAATATCCTCCTGAAATAAACTGTTATTAGTTAATTTTTAAAAACCACACAGAGGCCAATTATTAGCAAAGTTGAGGGCATATTTTCAGCACCGCGTATCCCTGACAAGTCACGCAAGCTCCTGCCACCCCACCTGCTCGTTTGCTCGAGGAATTTCCCACCGGGTGAGACCGTTCACACTGAAGTCATCACGGGTTTGTTGTTGTTTTTGTTTTGTTTTCCCCTCACTGATTTTACTTTTCCTGATGGGCGCGAGAAGGGGCTGCTGGGTGTCCCCACCACTAACCCGAGGTTCAAGCAGTGTGTAGCGAGCACCCGCCAGGAGCAAGGCTCTGTTCCGGGGCTGAGGACAGAGCTGTGGGCAACACAAAGCCCTAAAGAAGAGGACGCAAATTCCCCAGAAAGGGGAGAGAGCTGGAAAAATATCAGAGGAGAATAATCACACGAAAATGTCGATGCTATTTGAGATAATGGCCCTCAGGAAAAGACAAGTTGTGTGAGACCCCCAGGGAGGCAAAGGGGACAGGAGCCCATGTGCGCCTGCCCTAAGAGCCTGCCGGGCACCCGGAGGCACAGGCGGCGCTCCGGGTCTGCTCCGAGCTGCCTGTTGTTGAGGGTCCCCTCGCACACCCTTCCCGTTTAAAAGCATGAGACAAGTTACACGTTTTCCCTAAATCTTTTGTTATTTCACGTTAAAAGCAGAACTGGCTACTTGCAAGTTCTGGGGGAGGATGAACCACAGCTGAGAGCAGGCGTCCTGTCTGCTCTGCCCTGACCCCAAGGCCCAGCTCCCGGAGCCCAGGGGCTGTGGTCAGCCCGGCCTCCAGTCCCAGCCGGCCCGAGACTCAGCCTTAACCCTGGGCCTGCTACACCACCTCGGCATTCTGCCCCCACCACCCCCCGCAGCCCGGCTCGCCTGCCAGGAAAACAGGGCGCAGCGCGTTGGGAGTGGACCCCCGCTGCACGCCGGCACCTCGTGAACCTGCCCCTGGGCTCTGACGGTGGAGGGTGAGAGGTTCCAGAGGGGTGCTCGGTCTCACCCAGTGCAGGTGACCTTCGTGCACACAGCAGTGCCTCACACCTCAGCACAGGGCAGGCAATCCGCGCAGGGCCACAGGGCCAAGACAGCAACGCACAACAGCACGTCCCATTTAGGGAAACCTATGCTACCTTTGAGATTCTTTGCCAAGCCTGTGTCTTCCAAACACTACCTTCATGACTTCTTCCCATATTTCCGCATATCACCACCACTACTTTATTAATATTTTTAAGACCGTGTTGTTTTTCACGTAAATAAGCTTGGTTGAAAAGAACAAGATGTGCAACCCCTCTCTAAGGAGAACCTGTGATCCTGGCCAGAGATAAAGTATGACAGTAAAATAAAGATGTGGGGCGGGGCCAGGCAGACCCCAGCAAAGCAGGTGCTGAGGACAGTCCCAACACTGGGGAAGTCACCCGGGGAAATCTGCACAAAAGACCCTGCCAACAAATGTGCCAAGGTCAGCAACAACTCAATTCATGTGACGCAAGAAACACAGCCATCCCAGAAGTAGCACTGCCTAAGACAGTGTCTTCCTGCCAGCCAGAAGCAGAAAGATCATTTTTGGCATCTCTTCCTGCCTTTATTTAAATCCCGAAGCTAATGATTACAAGGCAACTATTTTTCTGCACATGGATACAAAGTTTCAAGAAATAATAGAACCAAAATATAACAGTAATAACAATACGACTCATTAGTAAGAATGTTGAGACCCATGGTGACTTTAAAAAGCACTATATTAATATTTAAAACAATTGCATAATGGTGCCTAATAAATACGTTTATTAAATCGTACAGCCTCAGCTACCACCTTATTCTCAGTGCTTGGCAGATTCATTTAGTGGCTGCCAACTAATCAATGTCAAAGTCTACAGATGTTGCACCCATTAGATAAGGTGCACTGCCAAGCCACCCATCCAAACGACTCGCTTTGACAAACAGGAACATGAGACCCGGCCCATTAAAGATGAGATCTTCAGCAACCCCGCGGATGGCTGATGCTCTGCCATCGCCTTGCCTGAATTTGAACACATAAATCTTGGCCCAGTGGCCATTCTGGTTAAATGAACTGAGAAATGAAGGAGCACATCCGTCACCTCTGTGTGTGTTTGTGCGACTACAGGTGTGTGTATGTGTGTGTGTGTGTGTGTCGGATAGATTGAATCACAAATGGGGACGAAACGTGTGTCCACTCCATCTAAAGGACTGAGGACCACTTTTCAGGAAGACATAGAGTAAGGCAGACAGAGGTGGGCAGGGCAGACCCAGCGGGATTCGAACTCCTATTCAAGCCCCCTTTTTATATATAGATGTGGCCACGGGCCGCTGTTCAGCCTCCCTGGCTCTCTGACCCCACCCAGGGTTTAGAGGAAGATAAAATAAAAGCAAGTACGGTGGCCCCTTGTGCAACAAGAGCTGACAATAAGCACACTTTCACGCTAGCCGTTGATCACTGCCCAGGCCATCTGCCCTGGGAGGGACAGTGACCTTCTCTGTCTTGTTCCCCAGATAAATATTACTAAACAAACTCCGAATAGACATAGTGCTTAAGTTTGGATCACACATCCTGGTCCTACCTTTAGTTTCTTAGTCACCTCATGAAACATAAAGTCTGCTTTGGCTTCCCCTCGGGGTTCTTTTCACCCGAGGCTTCGGAGAGTAGCCTGCAAGCCTCACGCAGCTGCCAGGTGGTTAGTTCTGGTCACGTGATGTATGTGGTGCTGGTTTTTTCTTTTTTTTTTTTTAAGTTGACACGGCAGAGACTGCAGTACATCCCCATGGCCATTCTCAATCTCTCCTTCTTCCCACCTGCTCCTGTTATGGTGGCAACTCACCCACCAAAAACAGAAACTACAGCTCCCAGGCTCCCTTGCAGCTGGAAGCGGCGTTTGATGTCCTCCTGGCCAAGGAGGTATAAGTGGATGTCACCGGGCAGGGCTGCCCCGGAAGGCGGCATTATGACTCAGCAGGTGGACACCCCTCTCCTTTTGCTGTCCCCTTCCTCCTGTCTAGAAAGTGTCCCTGTTGCCGGAGGTGAAGTAACCGCGCTGTGGCCAGGACTCTGCAAGAAATCACAGGGCCGTCCACCCTGCAACATGGAAGCCACGGGGCGGGCTGGACGCCTCACGACAGAAAAACCTTTCTCTTATCTAAGCAGCGTTATTTAGGTTTTCTATCACCTGAAGTCAACCCAGTCCCTGACTGGCAAACTTGCCAATATTTAAAAATCACATCTCATATAAAAAGCTGGAATTTCCAGCCTAGCTCTTAAAATAGGATGATGGAGCCAGCCCGAGCCCTGCGAGGCAGTAGGCAGCTCCGCACCCCGGGCCCCGCCCTGCCTCGCCCCTGCCAGAGTTCTGGCCTCGCAGACACTGCCCTGGGGCCCAGGTTAAATGGCTTTATAGACCTGGAATAGAGCCCAGCTCTCAACTTCAATAAGAGGAGGTCTCAAATTCTCTGATGTACTTGGTGATATTCAAACTCCTGTGACATTTCACAGCCACCCATAAATGCTGCTGGGGTTGAAGGCTGGGGCGGGACCCAGGACAGCCCCACTCTCCGCGCCATGCCGTCACCGCAGCTGCTCCGGCCACTGCCCAGGGCAGGATAAGACGGCTCGTCGGTGCCATTCGAGATGGGGCTCCCAGGAGCACACCGTCCCCGAAAGATCCACTTGCACACACAGGGCACGATCCCAGCACCATAAAACAATCCCCAAACAAAACACATTCGAATCCCATTTTAAGCCACCCAGTATGCCATCATCCCATAAGTGCAGGAGCAGGGGGGATCACTCAGGCAGGTGGGGGCTCTGGAGGGATTCCAGCCATGGGGGAGACAGGCAGGAAGGGAGCCGGGAGCAGCGTCCACGGCTGGGTGGACCCAGGTCTGGAGAGGGACTGAGCGGTGGCGGTGCCCCAGCCCCAGCCCCCGGCCGGTAACAGGAAAGTGCAGGTAACACCAGGAGCACATGGCTGGGCGGGGAGGGCTGGTCCACATGGCAGGCAGCTCCTACCATGTCGTGTAAACCAGAATCAGAAGAGGAACCGCATCTGCCTCCTCAGCTCATTTCCTGAGGACGGACCCGGCGCCCAGCACTGTCGGAGCCATGGAGGGCCGAGGTCCCAGGACCCCCTACCTGCCCCCGCTAAGTCGGGACAGACCTGACCCACAATGCCCAGGTGGAGAAAATGCAGCTCAGAGGCTGACGGCCGGACACAGCCCCAGGGAGGGCGTGGCGGGAACGGACCTTCAGGCTGCTCCTCTTACACCCACCCACCTTACCACCACCGGGGTACCTGCCTCCACCACGTTGTGACAAAAGATGGAGTTATCTCCAGGGGACAGGAAGACGGCCGAGGAGGTGCCTACCTCCTGATAGCAGTCTCAGAAGCCACGCATTGCTGTAGCCAACAGCTCAGTCACCCTCACCCAGCCTGGGGTTAAGGACAGTAACCGTCACCACTCCACGTAAAGGAAGCCGAGGTCCAGAGAGGAGAAATGACCTGTCACACAGTTTGCACATGGCTGAGCCACGACTTGGACCATTCACCCAACTCCAGGCAAACAACTCTCCACAGCTCGCCGTTCTCTTGGCCAAGGAGGCCAGTCTGCCAAGGGCGAGCGCGTCACTGGGCAGGGTCTCTGCAAAAGCTCATCCATTGACGAGCTGGTCCCCTGTGGGTGAGAAGCCACCTCTGCTGAGGCATCCCCTGTCCGGGGATGGGATGACCGGACTGCAGGAGGCCGAGGGCCCCTCCAGCTGAGAGCTCTGAGACCACGTCATCACCCAGCAAATCCAGCCCATCCACAGACATTCACGGGGGAGCTACTAGGTGCTGGCACTGTGCCAGCTTGGGCGACACAGCCAAGGGGACAACAGACAAGGCCCTGCCCTCAGGGAGCTTCCAGTCCAAGTTGCACTGGCCTGCAAAGCTATCTATGAGGATGGAATGTTCTAGATCTGCACTATCCAATATGGCAGCCTTAGCTACCTGTGGCTACCCGTGGCTACTTGAAATGTGGCTAGTGTGACCGAGGAAATGGAACTTTTGTCTAAGTTTATGTAGATTTAAATTGCCACATGTAGCTAGTGGCTACTCTATTGGACAGACCACAACCAATACTGTCAAATAAGCAAATTAGGTCATTTCAAAGAGTGACAGGTGAGGTGGAGGGGAAGCAAAGAGCCTTCTGTGACCACAGGGAACGGGGTGGAGGTGGGGACGGGCCAGACTCTGACGTGTTGTCAGTTACTCTAGTGCTGAGCAGGGACACTTGGTTCCTGGGCAGGTCCCAGAGACAAAGCCGCCCATTGTCACTGGCTTCTGCACAGCGCTCGGGTAAGAAGGGGTGGGGAACAGGAATTTTAAAAGCATCCATTTTCTGTAATGAACACCCAATGCTTTCATGATCAGAAAAAAAAAAAAACCTAAGTTTTAAAACTCTGTATTTTTTTAAAGCATCCAGCTTTTATTTTTAATAACCCTGAAGAAGCTGACAAGGTAATTACTGCATAGTTCTGCTGCTAATTAAGCCATGCAGGCGCTCTAAGAGGGGACGGAGGGAGATCCCCAGAACTCAGGACTCCAGGGGAATAGAACATTCGAGGAATGAAACTAGAAAGAGCCGCTGTGTAGACGAGGGGGCTCTGTGTGCTGCCCACTCCCACGAGGGACACCAGGAAAGGGTTTGCGGCACAGCGGAGACTAGACCAGATCTGCGTGTCAGAAACTTCCTGCGAGGCCGGAGAACTGGGTGCGAGGAAGAGATGGAGGCTTGGCACTGAGTTGTCCAGGAGTGCGAAGGTGGAGGCTACATCTGGGTGGTGGCGGAGGTGGAGAGGGTTCTAGAAGCCAGTGACTGCCAGGACACAGAGCTGTGGGACAGCAAGGGGTCAAGAATGGACCCTGCGGGGAGGGCCAAGACAGCAGACTGGACAGGCCACCACTCTCACAGAGAGGACCAAAGGCTGCAGGCAGAGGATCACCTGCAGATGGACTATCTCAGAGAGAGCACTGCGAAAATCATCAGAAAGAGACCAGAGACATCCAAAGTGGGGGAGAGAGAGGCAGGTGATCTGCCCGGCAAGACGGGAAGGTACCTGGGGGAAGGGTCCACTCACGGGGAAGGGGAGGGGAGAGATCCTAGGGCTCCGCTCCCTCAGCGACACTGAAACCTGGGGTGGCAGGGCTCCCCCACCACAGCAAGTCGCCAGTGGACCAGGAAGCTGCTTGCAGACTGCGGCAGCATTGCACCAGGGAGCGGGCACAGTGGGGTCCTGCCAGCTTCTGGTTCCAGGTCATAGCAACAGATGACAATCTGTGCTCTCGGTACCAGGGGCACCCGGTCTGGAGAGGGGTCAGCTCTGCAGCAGCCACCTCCCTTTACCCCTGCCAGGTCAGAGAGGGAGCAGGGAGGATGGGCGCTTGCATGCACCCATCCTCCCTTGCATGCACACTGTGACTGGGAGCCACGAACCACCTCAACACCCCACCACTGGGGATCCGCACAGAACAGGCACCCACTGGCCCTCGTCATCTGCTGCTGCCATCTTGCCACCTCAATAATGCCACTGCCACCTGAACAGCACTGCAGCAGCTGCCACAGTCAGACCTGGGCCGAGCAAGAGCTTCTGCCACTGTGATTCCCTGGCAGGGAGCTGCAAGTCACCCAGCCCTGCCAGCCATGAGTGGCCCAGCCACTGCAGCCTGAGGAGCCGCCCTGCACTGGCTACTGTCCCACAACCCACCCAGGCACCAGCCAAGACCCCCGACTTGTCCAGGTGCCCACCAAGGCCCCATGTCCCACAAAGACACCAACATGCCCTGCTGCAGGCTGCAGTCCTGTGATTGTCCAGGCTCCTGCCAAAGTCCCGCGCCCCACCCAGGTGCTGGCCAAGGTCACGATACCACCCACTTCCATAGAGAGGGACTTGCTTAGCCCCCTACGGAAGCTTTCAACAGAGGCCTGGGGATCAACCCACCAACCCAAACAAATACCCCCTGCACTGGCTTGGACCGTGACAACCTGTGTGGGAGAACAGCCACATTACAGGCTTTTCATGCATCAAACCCTCACCAGCCAGATCAATCCTCTGGAGTAGGACACAAAAGCACTATCTAGGGATTCCTCCTCCTTCCCACCCAGTAGAGGAGCTCCCCACAAAGGAGAACAGATGCACCACAAACCTATCAGCCCTGAACTGAGAGAAGAGGTTTCATATGAGAAGAAATAAGCATAAAAATTCTGACAACAGGCCGGGCGCGGTGGCTCAAGCCTGTAATCCTAGCACTCTGGGAGGCCGAGGCGGGTGGATTGCTCAAGGTCGGGAGTTCAAAACCAGCCTGAGCGAGACCCCGTCTCTACTAAAAATAGAAAGAAATTAATTGACCAGCTAAAAAATATATATATAGAAAAAATTAGCCGAGCATGGTGGTGCATGCCTGTAGTCCCAGCTACTCGGGAGGCTGAGATAGTAGGATCGCTTGAGCCCAGGAGATTGAGGTTGCTGTGAGCTAGGCTGACGCCACGGCACTCACTCTAGCCTGGGCACCAAAGTGAGACTCTGTCTCAAAAAAAAAAAAAAAAAAAAAATTCTGACAACATGTAAAAACAAGCTAGTCTGACACCCTCCAAAGGATCACAATAGATCCATAGCAATGGACCCCAACCAAAAGGAACTGTCAAAAGGTCAGAAATTGAATTCAAAATATGGATGGCGAACAAGATAAATGGAATTAAAGAGAAAGTTGAAAACCAAAACAAAAAAGCAAAAAAAAAAAATATATTTCAGGACATGAATGAAAAGTAGGAAAAACTCACTAAAGAGATAGACGACATAAGAAATAATAGGACTTAAATAAATGAAACAGTCACTTAGGTAATTAAAAAATACAGCAGAATGCTTCAATAATAGGCTAGACCAAGAGAAATAAAGAACCTCAGAGCCTGAAGACAAGGCTTTCAAACTAACCTGATCAAAGATGCAGAAAGAAGAATAAAGAAGAATGAACAATTACTCAGAAATATAAGACTACATGAAACGAGCCAATGTACAAATTATATGTATCCCAGAGGGAAACGAAGAAAAAGCAAAAAGCATAGAAAACATATTTAATATAATTATTGAGGAGAATTATTGAGATTCAGATATCCAGGTACAAGATGGCCATCAAACTCCAGGAAGATTCACAGCAAACAGCACACTCCCAAGACACATCGTCATCAACCTGGCCAAAGTCAAAGTGAAGGAGAAAATTCTACAAGCTACAGGATGAAAGCAACAACTAACCTACAAAGAAAATCCCATCAGGCTAACAGCAGACTTGTCAGCAGAGACCTTATAAGCCAGAAGGGATTAGGGACCCATTTTTAGTCTTCTTAAACAGAACAACTGCCAGCCAAGAATTTGTATCCTACAAAAGTATAATAAGTCTCATAAATGATGGAGAAATAAAGATGTTCCAAGACAAGCAAACACTAAGGGAATTTGTCACCACCAGACCTGCCCTACAGGAAATGCTCAAAAGTACATTATACATGGAACAGCACAATAGATACTAAACACTATAAAAACATCCAAAAGGTAAAGTCCATAGTTCATATAAAATAATAACACAAGAGGAAAAACAAAAAATAAAGTATCATCCAACACGATAAACAGAACAGCATGCCACGTACCGATACTAACACGCAATGGGAATGGTGTGAATGCCCCCCTTTAAAAGATATAGACTGGCTCAATAGATGAAAAAACACAATTCCACTATCTTCTGTCTTCAGGAAACACATCAAGCCCACAAAGACACACAAGGACTCCATGTAAAAAGATAGAAAAAACATTCCATGCAAATGAAAACCAAGATAAGCAGGTGTAGGCATTCTTATATCAGATAAAATAGACTTTAAATCAACAATGGTTAAAAAAAAGAAGACAAAAGTAGTCATTATGTAATAGTAAAGGGAGAAATTCAACAAGAAGACATAGCAATTCTAAATATATATGCACCTAACATAGGAGCTCCCAGATACATAAAGCAAATTCTGCAAGATCTAAGCAAGAAACAAACAGTAACATTTTAATCACCAAGGATTTCAATGCTCCGCTGACAGAACTGGACAGATCATTGAAGCAGAAAATGAATAAAGAAACAATGGAATTAAATGAGACTCTAGAACAAACGTACCTAACAGACATTTACAGAACAATCTACCAAAAACTACTGAATATACATTCTTCTCATCAGCACATGGGACATTTTCCAAAACTGATTATATCTTAGGTCACAAAACAAATCTCAAAAAATTCAAAAAAATCAAAATCATACCATGTGTCCTATTGGACTACAGTGGAATAAAACAAATCAATTCTAAGAGAAAAACTCTATTCTACACAAAGTCATGGAAATTAAACAACCTACTGCTGAACAATCCTTGGGTCAATGATGAAATTAAGATGGAAATCAAGATTCCTTGAACTGAATAACAAATGGGAAACAAGATTTCAAAATCTATGGGATACAGAAAACTCAGTCTTAAGGGGAAAATTCATAGCCTTAAATGCCTTCATCAAAAAGACAGACCACAAATTAACGATCCAATGTTACATCTCAAGGAACTAGAAAAAGAAGAACAAATCAAACCCAAAGCTAGCAGAAGTAAAGAAATAAAGCCCAGAGCAGAACTAAATGAAATGGAAACAACAACTACAAACCAAAGGATCAATGATAGAAAAAGTTGTTTCTTTGAAAAGATAAACAAAATCAATAGAGCACTAGACTAGCCAGATTAACTAGAAGAAGAGAAAGGACTCAAATAAGCTCAATCAGAAATGAAAAATGAAACATTACAACTGATACTGCAGAAATACAAAATAATATCCATGAATACTACAAAAACCTCTATCCATAATTAGAAAACCTAGAGGAAATGTATAAATTCCTGAAAACACACAACTTCCCAAGCTTGAATGAGGAAGAAATAGAAACCCTGAATAGACTGATAACGAGTAGCAAGATTGAAGCCGTAATAAAAAAAATCTCCCAACAAAAAAAGGCCCCAGATTCACAGCCAAATTCTCTCTACCAGACTTATAAAAAAAAAAAAAAAAACTGGTACCTGTCACATAGAAATTATTCTATAACATCACGAAGGAGGAAATCCTCCCTAACACATTCTACGAAGCCAGTATCACTTTGACACCAAAGCTAGGAAATGAAAAAACAAAAAATAAATTGCAGACCAATATCCATTGTCAACATAGATTCAAAAATTCTCAACAAAATAACAGCAAATCAAATTCAACAACACATCAAAAGGATAATTTACCATGACTGAGTGGGTTTCATCCCACACATGCAAGGATGGTTTAACACACACAAATCCATCATGTAATTCACCACATAAACAGATGCAAAAACAAAGACCCTATGATCATCTCAATAGATGCAGAAAAAGCATTCAATAAAATCCAGCACCATTTCATGATAAAAACCCTCAAGAAACTATGCATAAAAGGAACATACCTCAAAATTACAAAAGCCATATATGACAAACCCACAGTCAACATCATACTGAATAAGGAAAAGTTGAAATAATTTCCCCTAAGGACTGGAACAAGACAAGGGTGCCCACTGTCACTACTTCTATTCAACATAATACTGGAAGTTCTATCTAGAGCAATCAGACAAGAGAAAGAAATAAAGGGCATCCAAATCAGGAAAGAGGAGGTCAAACTATCCCTGTTTGCTAATGATATGATCTTGTATCTAGAAAACCCTTAAAGACTCCACCAAAGACTCCTAGAATTCATAAATTCAGCAAAGTCTCAGATTACAAAATCAATGTATACAAATCAGTGGCATTTCTACTATATATACTAATAACAGTCAAGCTGAGAGTCAAATCAAGGATTTAATACCATTCATGATAGCTACAAAGAAAATAAAATACCTAGGAATATACTTAACCAAGGAGGTGAAAGATCTCTACAAGGAGAACTATAAAACATTGATGATAGAAATCACAGATGACACAAACAAATGGAAAAACATCCCCTGCTTATGGATTGGCAGAATTGACATCATTGAAATGTCCATATTGTCCAAAGTGATTTACAGATTCAATGTAATTCCCATCAAAATACCAACATCTTATTTCAAAGACCTAGAAAAAATAATCCTAAACTTCATTTGGAACCACAAAAGACCCCAAATAGCCAAAGCAATCCTAAGCAAAAAGAACAAATCTGGAGGCATCACATTATCTGACTTCAAATTATAATTCAAGGCTATATAGTAACCAAAGCAGCATGGTATTGGTACAAAAATAGAGACATAGACCAGTGGAATGGAATAGAAAACCCAGAAATAAAACCATTTAGCTACAACTAACTGATCTTTGACAAAACAGACAACATACACTGGGGAAAGGAATCCCTATTTAATAAATAGTGCTGGAAAAATTGGACAATCACATGTAGAAGAATGACATATGACCCCTATCTCTCACCATATATGAAAATTAATTCAAGATAGATAAAAGACTTACATGTAAGGTATGAAATCATAATAATTCTAGAAGAAAATGTAGGAAAAGCTCTTCTAGCCATCAGCCTAGGGAAAGAATTTATGACTAAGACCCCAAAGGCAAATATAGCAACAGCAGAAATAAATAAATGAGACTTAATTAACTTAAAAAGCTTCTGCACAGCAAAGAAAATAATCAACAGGATGAATAGACAACCTACAGAATGGGAGAAAATACTTGAAAACTATACATCCGACAAAGAACTAATATCCAGAATCTACAAAGAACTCAAATAAATCAAGAAAAAAAAAAACCCATCAAAAAGTGGGCAAAAGACATAAACAGAAATTTTTCAGAAAAACAGAAGTTTTTTAGAGAAATGGCCTACAAACACATGGAAAAAATGCTCGACATCACTAATCATAAGGGAAATGTAAATTAAAACTACAGCGAGATACTAACTTACCCCTATCAGAATGGTCATTATTAAAAAGTCAGAAAAACAACAGATGCTGGTATGGATGCAGAAAGATAGGAACACTTATACACTATTGATGAGACTTCAAATTAGTACAACCTCTATGGAAAACAGTACGGAGATTCCTCAAAGAAATAAATATAGACCTACCATTTGATCCAGCAATCCCATTGCTGGGTGCCTACCCAAAGGAGAAGTCATTTTATGAAAAAGACACCTGCACCTGAATATTTATTGCAGCACAATTCCCAAATGCAAAGGTACGGAATCAACCTAAGTGCCCATCAATTCATGAGTGGATAAAGAAAATGTGGCATATATACACCATGGAGTACTACCCACCCATAAAAAAGGAAATACATAATGTCATTTTCAGCAACTTGCTTAGAACTGGAGACCATTATCCTAAGTGAAGTATCTCAGGAACGGAAAACCAAACACCGCATGTACCCACTAATAATTGGGAGCTAAACGATGGGTACACATGAGCACAAAGAGATGTAAAGGACATTGGAAACCAAGAAGAGGGGAGATTGGGAGGGGACGTAAGGGATAAAAACTTAACTATCGGGAACAATGAACACTATTCTGGTGACAGAAACACCAAAATCCCTGACTTAGGCAGTATACAAGGTAGCTATGTAATAAAATCATGTGCACCCCCTTAATATTTTGAAATAAAAAGAGAAAAAGAGGAACAGAGCCCGGTGAAGAAGGCATGCTCTGAAGAAAGAAACAGCCACCAACTCAAGCACATGCCTGTCTGCAGAGAGGCGTCCAGGAGGAAGGGGCCAGCGTGGGACCCCCGAGCCCGGGGTCTGGGGCAGGGATGTGTGTATGTGCCTCTGCAGCTCGGGAGGGAGGGGATGTTCTGAAAGGCTCCTCCCTCTCCCAGCCTTACAGCACAGGTGGATCAGGCCTTGCAGAAAGATGTAGCCATAGGCTCTGCCTCACTCTCCCTCCAAGGCGTGCTCTGGGTCTGTCCAGCTGGCAGGAGTGGACAAGCCACCGGGCCAGGCACAGTCACGTCAGTCAAGACACAGTGCCTGGTGCACTGCTCATGTTCACTCTACAAATGCTCACCACAAGTCTCCCGAGTCTGAGGTCTGTGCTGGGCTCAGGCGTGCAGCACTACGGTGACAGTCAAGACCCCTGTATTCTGGGGACTCCAGGTCTAGAGGGGGACAGTCCATAGAGAATGAAACAGAGACCCCCAGGCGCAGATGCACGCCAGGGACAAATCAGAAATGGGATCAGAGCTGACGGGGGCGCAGCCCAGGAGACCCAGAGGACAAGAAGGGGTCGGCAGGACACAGGGGTCTGGAGCTCAGAGCCAGGTAGGTCAGGGTGGGACACACACACAGGGACATAGGAACATGGACCGATGGACACACACAGAAGTTGTCAGCAGAGAGAGCCGGAGGCCACGGCTGAGGTCTAGGCTCCGTGGTTCTCCAGTGTGGTCAGCTGACCAGCCATAGCACCTGGAACTCACTAGAAATGCAGGTGGTTAGGGCCCGCCGTGTGTGTGACGAAGTTTCCAGGTGACTCTGATGCACACTCAGGTTTCAGAGCCAAGGGTCTGAATCAGGGGTTCTCCAGGGAGATACTGTGCCCAGGGGACCATCGGCAATGTCTGGAGACATTTTTGACTGCCGTCCAGTGGGTAGAGGCCAGGGTGCCGCTCAGCACCCTGCAGGGCACAGGACAGTCTCCCGACACACACACAAGAAGGACCTGGCCACAGATGCGACAGTGCTGAGGGGAGAAACGCTGGCAGAGGCCGAAGGTTCCCCGGCTGTGCCTCAGGCCCTGCGGGGGAGACTCTTGCTAAAGGTCAACTGCAAGACCCCATGAGAGCATTTTTAAAAGCTGTCCCAGATGACTCTTGGCCCAGTCTATGGTCCTGGCATCTGGGAACCAAGGAAACGCCCGGGCAGGCCCGAGGGTCAGAACCCTATTCCCAGAGCCTGGGAGCAGAGGGCACGAGAGGAGCCAAACTCCTCGTGACTATGAACTCCTCAGAAGGAGGAACGATCACGGATGCCTCCTTGCCTTTTATAAACTGTTACGTTGGAAGAACACCTAACTACACTTGTGGGCAAGGAGTACGGAGGTACAGAGAGAACGCTGTGAAGACGAAGACAGCCCCATTAGCGGAGCAGTGATGCAGACAGAGGGAGGAGGAAAATATTTCATCCTGCCACTCAGTCCATGGCCACTGAGAGATTTAATACACTCATAAGGCCACAAAAGATGCTCGTGTTCCCTAGCCATCAAGGAACCACAAATTAACATAAGAAACCATTCGTCACCCTTCCTGCTAGAGAGGAACAGATTGATGATCTCAGGTGCTGGCAAGGGTTTGGAGAAAGGGCACTCTCATAGATTCCGGAAGGAGTGTGAGTTGCTGTATTTTCCAGGAGGCAATATCATTAATATAAGAACTGTGGGTCCCCTGTGGCACCCAGGAGACATCCCAGGAGCTGGCATACACCTTGCAGGAAATCCTCAGGTGAGCACAGAAAGCCTGTGCCCAGGTGATCACTGCCGTGTTGCTTGTAATGGATAAAAACTGGAAACAACACAAATACCCAATGGCTCAACTATGAAAAATAAATTCATTAGAACACTATGTTGCTACTAAAAGAAAAGGGAGGTGACGTAGCAATGTGGCAAGATCTCCAAGACCCAGTGTTGAGTAGAACCACACATTGAAGACCTTTGCACACAGCGTATTTCCACTGGCCATTTTCCAAGCATAAGTGCATACAAACATGGAGGAAAAGTCCAAAGTGACACCACTAAATTCACAACGGGTCATCTCTGGGGAATGAGCGAAAGAGGTATAGAGAGGTACAGAGAGAGAAAGAGGTATTGAAGCATGGTTTACCTTCCTAAAATTGTTTTGAATTTTTACTAAGAGAATACTGATGCACTTAAAATTCCTTTCTGGAGGAAGGGTAAACGCAACCTTGGGTTGTTCATGAAAACACAGAGTTTAGAGGAGAAGAGGCTTACAGCAGGTATTCCCCAGCTGGAACGCCAGGGTCAATTTTCAGGAGTGTGAGTTAGAGCAGCAAGTGGACAAATGTGGGGCTCCTGAAGGAAGAACAAGTAAGGGGCTGCAAATGTTGAGCCAGGTGAAGAAATGAGGCTGTTGTGTTAACTGACCTAAAGCGTTGGACTTTCTCTGAACGCTGAGTAACGCGCAGCATGAGAAGATCCCGTATGGACAAATGGATAGCAGACCTATTGGAGCCATTTGAAAAAGAATTTTTAAATACATCTACCCTAAGACAAGCATGCACCGCACCAGAAAGGAGTGAGTCCCCCATCCAAAGAAGTATGAAAGCACACGCCGAGCCAGCCATGCAGAGCGGTTAGAGAAAGAATACCCCCGAGTCTGCCCTTCCTGCTTCAAGCTCTCAGGTTCCTTCCAACTTGAAGGTTCTGATTCTCTTTCTGCCAGAACAGCAAGAGAATTCTCTGCTTAACACAAGCCATAAATACTTAATTGCCTGGTGCTTTTCAGTAAGGTTCTACCACTCACAGAATCATACATATTTCAGACTTTTCACCTCCGACACCTGCTCTCCAGGTCCCATTTTGATCAGCTGAAGCAGAAAAGAACCCAAGCGTACGTCCTCCCAAGGCATAACTTAATCACAGGCATCCGAGCCTCCTCCTCGCGCCCTCGTGGACTGGCAGCACCTGCCAAACCCTCCGCTCCCACCCACAGAGGCATCAGCTCACAGACAGCCAAAAAGCTAAGTCCTCCATAATTTCCATTTCAAGTTTGCTTCCTTTTACTGCCAGGGAGACAAAGAGAGCTGGGGGATTCTCTTGTGAGGAGCCACTCAACTTCCATAATTGGAACAATCGTGGCCGTGCATCTCCATCACGGAGAAAACCAATCCATCACGGAGAGCTGAAGGCTTAATCCTCAATTCCTAATAAAGGGATTAATTAAAGCCTTAAGGGTCTGCTATGACAGCCTCCGCTTGAAACTCCAAGGAAATTAACTTGCCCTCCCAGAAAAGCCAGGGATTTCCTCAGCCTGGCACCTTAGTTTAGCCAAATGACACAGTGTCAATAGTCCTAACAAAGAAATCTTCCAAGACTTGCATGGGTTTATTGTTTAGATTTTCAAATAGGGTCCTGGTGCCCACAGAACTGCCTTTAGTGGGTGTTTCTGGCAGTTGGATAGTGGAGCCCTGGTGTGTCCAGCAGAGAGCGGGCCCCTCCAGAAAAAGGTGGCCTCCCCCAGGCCGGAGGTGTCTTCACTTTGATGCCCACCATTCAACATGATCAATCCCCCATTTGGGGTCATTGCATTTAGAGAGAATAACTGTCAGAGGGAAGGTAAAGGCAACTTGTTATCAAAACAGAATCTATGGAGAGATTGTGCTTCTCTAAGACACGAAATTGAGTCCTGTGGCTTGATACCAAAACACCAGCTTTGATTCTTTTTTTGAACCCTACATTTCAGAAGCTCAGACTTCTCCCTGTGAAGTGAAAATTGCCTTCTGGTGGAGAAAGGTTTTAATGATCACTTTGCTTCCTGCGTCTCCATGGTGACAGGCGCACACAGCCCACCCCCCTCCTCCTTTATTAGGCCTTTCTTCCTCTCTGGAAAGTAATCAATCAAGCCCTATAGACGCCTTTGTGACCGGTTTATCACCTAAACAATCGACGCTGCCCTGGGGGTGGAGGCGTGGACCGAGTCGTGCAGTGCCAAGAAACGGGCTGCGTCCTGGCGCACCGCACGCCCTCCGCCTCGCCGCCGCCGCCGCCGGCTCTGCCCAGCACACCTGTCCGGGAGGCGGGCGCGCCCAGGTGCGCCGGGCCGTCAGAGCCAGCGCCCCGCAGAAGCCCGGTGCGCGGTGGCCTGGGAGCGCAGGGCTGCCCTGCCTGCCGGGGCGCGCGAGCGGGGCAGCGCGCAGCTGGGCCCGGTGCGGGGTTGGGAGGGCAGAGCGCGGGGCCGGCACTGGGCGGAGGCGGCCACCGGTCAGTCTCTCTTCCCCCCGCCGGTCGGCGCTCGAGGAAGGGAAGCCCCCTCCGTGGGGACGGCAGAGCCCACCAGCCAGCGAGGAGGGCAGACCGCAGCGCCCGGCTATCCCCGAGAAATCGGCTCCTTTCGGGACAAAGGGCTCCGAGGCGCCCCAGCCCTGCGTTACTGGGAAATGGGAACGGCGGGCCCCGAGCGCCCGGGTCCTGCCGCGGCTCCCCAAACGCAGGCAGGGGCGCAGAGCGGCGCCGGGGACCTCTCCCAGCGCCACCTGCCTCCTGCCTCCCCCACCCGCCCGGCCGCCCCCGCCCAGCTCATTACCTGGGTTCTCCCCGGCGTCCGCGGAGGAGGTGGCCGAGGAATCGGTGAGCACGGTGGGGTCACTCTGCGAGCGGCCCCGCGACACGAGGCAGCCGCTCCCGTCCTCCGACGCGGCCATGGGCCCGGCGGCGCGGGGACAAGTTGGAGGGAGCCGCGGGGAATCAGAGCATCCGAGGCGGCCAAGGTCACCGGCGAGGGGGCTGGCAGGGGCGTCTTTTTGAAAATGAAAATTAAAAAGGCCCGGGAAAAGGAAGGAGCTGCAGGAGGACGCCGCGGGCTTCAGGGCGGGGAGACAATAGCCTCGCCGGCTGCAGCCAGGCGCATCCCGGCGTGCGCGGCCTCGCTTTGTTATTTATTCGTGTTTATTCCCATTCTTCCGTCTATATTCCAGGAAAAAAAAAGTTGAACCAGGAAATAAAAACTTTTCTTGTCAGTGTTTATTGCGTGCTTGGGGCAGGGGGTGATGTCCAGGAATGTCTAGGGGTGCTCCCTCCCCCCACCCCCCCACCCCCCCGGAAAAAGAAGGAAAAAAAGAGGAATCTTTGCTCTTGCAATTGCTTTAATCTGAAAGCTGTTCTTGGAGCATCTGTTGGAAAACATTAGGATTCTCCCATCATGCCGCGCGCGAGAGGAGCATGACGTCACGGGAGAGGGGCGTGAGAAGGCGTGGTGATGGGGAGGGTCTCAAATACCTGGACTGCACGCTGCGGGAGGGGCCGGGGGTGGGCCCTGGGCTGGGAGCCGCCTCCTCACCCAGCCGCCCCTGGAAGCGAGAGCGCTTCAGGTCCAGCGCAAGGGCGGGAGACCCTGGGCGACTCCCACAGCTGCGGGCAGCTGGTTCTCTGGCCTTTCCGCTCCGGGAAATGCGAGGCCAGCGGGTCGCGCTGCGGCCCCTCCCCCTTGGGGGGGAGCAATGGGGCTTCAACCCCCGGGCCCCTGGCCTGGGCCTATGGGGGGGGCACCCCGTTCCCCATGCCCCCTCCCTGGGGCCCTCCGCTCCTTGCTGGGAGGAGAGGCAGGAGGGGCATGGGTGCCTTCCAGGGAGGCTCCCCCAGACGCCCTTGAAGAAGTTGAGGAGCCAGGGAGGGAGGGGACACTGAGGGCCGCCACTCACAGAGGTGCCCTCCAGGTGCTAATGGGTGACTTTCACATTCTAGCCAGCGTCCAGGGGAGGGCAGGGGAGGAAGAAAAGGAAAGCCCAGGAGACGGCTAGAGAGAGGGGTCCAGGGATGGCCCTGTCCCCTGGCCTGGCCTGGGGAGGTGCCCAGAGGAGGGGGCGTTTCAACAGACATCAGGATCTAAGGCCCAGAGGGACACCTGGGGGAGGCTGCTCCCACTCAGCCCTTTCAACAGCCCCACGGGGCAGTCACCTCTCTCAGTCCCCTTTGCAGGTGACAGAATGAGGGCCCAGAAGAGCTTGCCCGGGGTCCTGGGCTGGGGACGGCAGAGCAGGCCTGAGCCCTTCCTGAAGCTGCTCGTGTCAGCACCTAAAGCAGGGCCCAGGGGCACAGGGTGGCAGCATTGGACGAAACCCGGTTCAGTGCCAAAGACAGAGCTGAGCGACGTGGAAATGGAGTCAGTGCTCCCGCCTCTCGAGCTCTGGGCTCCTAGCAGCAGTCGCTTCTGCAGCACCAGCAGCCTGCAGAGAAAGCATGCATTCATTCATTCACTCAATCCTTCGAAATATTTGCAGTCTGGTGTGTGCTGGGCACCACACCAGGCGGCAGGGACCCAGCACTGAACACACAGAAGCGCCCTCACTCTTTGAGTCTTCCAGGCCGAGAATGGTCACCAGCAAACCGACAGACGCCCAGATGGACGTTTGATTACTGTTGGCAACGAATGCCGTGAACGAAAGAGGAAACTGGTGGGAAACTGGTAGGACGAGGTACTTTCTGCCCACACACAAATGTGCTGCATCAGCAGTGACGTGCCCGGCCCTGGACTGAGCCTGTTGCGCAGGAGACGTCATCCCTTCCTACTCCGGCCCTAGGAGGTGGGAGATGAGGACAGCTTCCAGAGGAGAGTCCTCTAGCCCAGGTCACAGCCAGGACATGGAAGGGCTGGGACAATGCAGCGCTCCCGGCCCAGGTCTCCTCTCTACGAGCGGGTCCTCGCATGCTGCCTGCTGGCCCCACAGGCAGATTTTGGAGTCCCTGGCCCTGACCGCACCACTGGCCCCTCCCAGGTCTGGGTGAGTGGACACCTGAGACGGTTCAGGTCCGTCCAGAGAACAGCTGCAGCTGACCCAGCCGTGGCAGGTGCAGAGATGGACCAGTGGGAAGGGCTGGCGGCCAGGCGCTGACTGGAAGGAGAAGGGGGGGGGGTGGCCACACCAGTGGTCTCCACCTGCCTGCCACTCACCCACCACCCTCACGCTCGGCAGCCCTCCCATCCTGCTGCCGCCTTAAGGTTTGTCTTAAAATCAACTCTGCACTTAAATGCATTCTAAAGGAAGCCTTCCCTAGGGCAGGTGGAAACGGCTCGAGCAGACTGTCCTCAGTGGGGGGACCACGGTGCTAACTCTGTACCTGAGTCCACCGTGGCCCGAGCTGGCTCCTGCTTGTATGAAAGGTGCGGGAGGCAGAGAGGAGTTAGATAGGCAGGCACCGAACGGGGACGTTCTCCTTCCGTCACCAGGACAAAGAGCAGAAAAAATTTCCTATCAGAGCTAATGTTAGGGCCTTGTCTATGCACCACCTAAAATTATTTCTAGTCCCTTCAGATGATCTCACTGCAGCGCCTGTTCACCCACTCCACCAAACCGTGTATGGGCGAGGGTTAAAAATATGTAAAAGGATAAGGCTTAGCGTTCGAGCTCAAGAGCCCATGCGGAGTGGGGAGACAGAAGACAGAACCAGATACAACCAAGCTTTATTTCTTAAAAAATAGATTTTAGCAAAATATTGTGGTTTGTTAAAGCCGGGTAGGGATGAAGCTGTTCATCATGTTAGCCTGTGGCTTTGAGATGTTCCAGAAGGGACCAGGCAAGGTGGCTTACACCCATAACCCCAGCACTTCGGGAGGCCGAGGATGGAGGATCACTTGAGGCCAGGAGTTTGAGACCAGCCTGGACAACATAGAAACACCTCATCTGTACAAAAAAATTTAAGAAAATAGCTATGCATGGCAGTGTGCACCTGTCGTCCCAGCTACTTGGGAGGCTGAGGCAGGAGGATCACTTGAGTCCAGGAGTTCGAGGTTACAATGAGCTATGATCGCACCACTGCACTCCAGCCTGGGTAACAGAGCGAGATCCTATCTCTTAAAAAAAAAAAATTCCATGATCAAAATAGTTTTAAATTTTAAAAACAGATGCACAGTCTCACCTCTACTAATCCATAGAAAATAGTAAGTTCTCCAGGTAGACTGTCTGCGGGAGAGAGTTTGGCCTTCCAAGTCCGCCACCCCCAGACCATGGCTAGCTCCAGCCCTGCGAAGTCCACCCCCCTGAGGTGTGTGGAAGACACCTGTGTGGGAGAGGGTTTCCGGCACACACGGGAGGATCCTCGAGGGGTCTTTATGGAAGTCACCAACTGTCCCTCCTCAACGGGATCCTGGCAAGGCTGGGCTGGACCTGGAAGCCCACTCTAGAAACGCTGTAGGAAGCAGCAAGCCTTTGTCAGCGCCAAGAAATTACCAGCAACCCAAATGTCCGCCGACTGATCGGTAGATAAACAAACCGTGGCCTGTCCGTGCAATGCGACGGCATTCAGTCACGGGAAGGCACGCAGCACCAACACGTGCTACCACGCCGAGGAACCCGGAAAACACTGCGACACATGAGAGAGGCCAGGCGCCGTGATTCCACTCCACGATTCCACGTCCATAGAGCCCGAAAGCAGATTTGTGTGGGTGCCTGGGACCAGGGTGGGAGGAAGATGATGGGGGTGACTGCTAATGGGTATAGGGTTTCTTTTTTGGGGGGGTGCTAGGAATGTTCTAGATGGTCTAAAATTAGATTATGGAAATGTTTCTGCAACTGTAAATACACCAAAAACCATTGAATTTGATACTTTAAATGGGTAAGCTTTATGTTATGTAAATTATGTCAATAAAGCTACTTTTAAAACAGAAAGTGCACCGGGGGACCTGCTGAGCCTTGGATTTGCAGGATCCCGGTTCCGCCTCCTGCCCTGCTGAGCGGTGGCACTGCAGAACCCCTGCCCATGCCCCCTAGTCAGAAGCTCACCGAGGGGCCATCCTCCTGGTCCTTGGTCAGAAAACCCTAAGCCATTTCCTGACTCAAGTCAGCCCTGACAACCCCAACACTGTTGCCTTAAAGGCCTACAAAGAGCTGGACAAAATTGGTCAGATTTGTGCAAGCGCCTCTTCCAAAAAATGCACAGTGGTGTAGGCAAAGGGAGAACCCTCTGCCAGGGCAGTCAGGGAGAGCGTCACTGCGGAGGTGACCCTGGGCTGGCAGAGCCCACACACATACACACACACACAATGTATTAGGAGCTGCCCCTCATCATTGAGAGGGTGAGAAAAGGCCCCCCCAGGACCAATCCCACCCACGCACACCTCCCCAGTTGGTCTTATTCTTACACTAAGCACAGACCAACGGATGTTTTCATCCAGTATTTCCTCAGCATCTAGTCTGTGCCGAAACACGTGCTTTGCACAAGATAGGATTGGGCCTTGGCTTTGCGGAGCTCGAGGTCTAGCAGAGAAGAAAGGATTAACTAATACACAGTCAGTCGATCGATTTCAATGAGTACCTAGTGCAGGCGTCCTTCTGGGGCGGGGAGGGAGCCTGGTCTGAAGAAGCCTGGAAACGGGAGCGGGATGGACGCCACCCAGACCTGTGGGGGGGGGTGTCCAGGCAGAAGCAGCAAAGGCTGTGAGGTGGGGACAGCACAGAGAGCACCGAAGTCCCTGCAAGAGCTAGAGGGAGGGACAGGACCCAGACCATGCAGTGTCTGGGGTCCGTGTTAAGAGTGGATTTTGTCCCAAGGGTGGTGGAAAGCTGGGAGCGGGGTCTCTGGAAGACCCTTCTGACTGCTGTTGGGGAAGGGGCCGGTGGGCAAGGGAGGGGGCAGGGAGATGGGTTGGGGCTGGTAGCCATCAAGGCAGGTGGCCGTGGCCCGGGCCAGGCTGGATTTGGTGTCTCCTGGGGGTGCCCCCGCAGGTCCCTGATGGTTAGCTGTGGGACGAAAGGGACCAAGGGTGACCCCCAGTGTCTTTGCTACGTGATGATTAGCCAGTTACAGGACAGGTGAGATACCATCTTCTGGCTGGCAGGTGGGGGTGGGACAGAAAAGGGGAGGTGCCCCATTCTGACATGTGGCATCGGAATGACGCAGAAGAGCCCACCACCTCGGCTCTGAGTCTTGGGTACCATCAGCTCTGTCAGGGTGGGACGGCGGTGGGCCTGGCGCCCCTCTCCAGGGCTCTGTCTCCTCATCCGTGGGACAAGAACGGGCACACCTGCTCTGCCGTTCCGTGACGGCCTCTCCATGGGCCAAGTGGTGGGCGCTGACCTGACCCTGCTGGCAGCTCTGGTGACACCCCTGAGTGGTGCTGCAGCTGTGCCCCCTGAAGGCCCCGCTGCTCCTCCCCAACGGGCTCCAGAGCGTCCGGAGTGCGCAGCAGCGGGCTGCAAACTGCAGTCAACCGCGGACATGAGGCTGCGTCGTGCAGACACGTGTAGCCTTAATAATTGAAAATTATTTCAGTTTTGCAGTTTTCTCATGCTAGAGCCTGCTAACTTTGCCCTCCTGCAACCCGGCATCTCTGAGGCCCCCTGGAGAGCTGATGGACCAAGACTCTGGATCAACTGCTGCAATGTCAGCTCCATGGCATGGGGACCGCTGCTGGGTTTGTTCATCTAAGAACGTGCCTGGCATGTCGCAGGTTCCCAGTAAATGTAAATATCTGTTGGCTAAACAAAGGAATAAATGCACATGGCAGTGCCTAGCATCCACCACCCCTGCTCCAGGGGTGAGGGCCCGGCCTGCCATGGCCCAAGTCGGCTCCAGAATTTGGGGGGACCGAGGTGGTCACCCCTTCCCCACCTTAGTCCACAGGACGAGTTGGCTTCTCCAGGGTCCCAGGAACTCTTCCTCACCCTAGTATGAAAACAACTAGCCCAGCAAACTTCCAGTGCCTAAAAGGAACTGCTCAAGCCGCCGTCCCAGGCCACACTCTTAGGGAACCAACGAGGGAGAGAAAAGAAGGCAAAAGCACCGGGATGCGCGGCCCAGAGGCGAGAGAAGGTGAGACCAGCCACCTGCGGCTGTAAGGAGGGCGGGCGCGCCCTCTGCTGGTCACGGGGGAAACGGCACCCAAAGTAGTCCTGTGGGAGAGTGGTCCCAGAACCTTGCAGTGACTTGGCCTTGAACTTGGCTTCTTGCACCATTTGACAGCATCCTTGATGGAGTCTGTACCTAGGGCTGTGTCCATAGGACTACCCAGGGTGGTGCTCAGTGCCATGCCGACTATGGCTTTTTAAAAATATACACCCAACTCTTCTAAAACAAAATCCCCAATTTCGCCATTCATGCCATGGCAGCCAGGGAGGTCCCGAAACACGTGGCGTGGGCATCCCACGCTCCTCAGAGGTGCCCCAGCCCTCCTTGGGGTCGAGTCCACTCTCAGCCTGTCTCAAAGAGCCCTTTGAGCAGGAGCCACAGACCCAGGTACGAGATCGTTCCGGCCGCGTGGCCCTAGGCCCACTGCATTACCCGCCAAGCCTCACTGCATGAGAGAGGAGACGGAGAAGCCACCCCACAGGGTCTGGGCACTTGGCACAGCACACGGAAGCCTCGCTGTGCATTCACCCTTACCAGTAAAACAACGTTCTCTTTGCCCTTTGATATCTCCTTGCATGGCCAGCACATCCAGATGCCTGGGAGAGGGACACGGGAGGTGACAGCAATAGGAGAGAGGAAGATAGAGCAGAGAAGCCGGGAGGCGGGGGGCGGGCAGGGGTCTATCCTACACGGAAGGCGGAGAACAGCCGCAGCCGGCTCAGCTTATCTGTGTCATGGGCCGCTTACCCACCTTGTGTGTGGTCAGCACAAAGCTGCAAATCTCCAGGTGACCTTTTCTTCCATACCGAGTCCTCCTTGCCGAGTGCCTCCTTGCCGTGTCTCTAGCTAACAAAGGGACAGGGTCAGGCTTCAGGGGCCTCCGGGAAAGACGGCTGATGCGTGCAGAGGCCCCATAGAAAGGACATTTCTCCTGGTGTCAGCATCTGCCGTCCTGATGGTGTCCTGCTTCCTGCCTCCAAGTGCCCTGTGGGGTCTGGGCCACAGCAGCCAGCTTGTGACCCTGAAGTGACACACGAGGATGAGACCTTGGCCTGTCTCCCTCCTGATCTCTTGCAAAGGCGGCCAGCATCCCGACCTCCGACCTAGGCCTCTGCTCGTTGGGTTTTCACTCACTTAACACTTAGCTCTTACTGTGCGCCAGACATTGCTCTAAAAACTTCCTAATTATTAATGTGGCTAATGCTGAAACTATTCAAATAGAGTAGGGCTACGATATCCCCACTTTGCCAATGAGGAAAATGAGAAGCAAAGTATTTAAGTACTTGCTGTGGGTCACGAACCTATTAAATATAAAGCCAGGACCAGAGCCCAGTCCTCTGCCCCGGAGCTTTCATTGCATCCAACACACCCAGGCTGACGCAGGCTTCGTGGCGATGATGATGATGGAGGAAGAAGAGGAAGGGGAGGAAGAGGAGGAGGTGATAAGATTGATGATGACAATAGTTTTGCAGAGCCTGTGGCTTACCAAGGACCTTGTATGCGTTGATTTACAATCTTGTGAAGTAGGAATAATAATTCCCTTTCTACAATGAAGGTGAAGCTCAGGAAAGGTGTGTGACTTACTGAAGGTCCCACATCTAAAAAGTGTATTATAGCAATAGGACAGAAAAGGGCTCCTGCATTCTTCTCACGATCCCAGCCCATGCCCGGTTCCTCCCGACCCCACCAAAATCTCAACCAGCAGCCCCAGCTTACAATGCAGCCATCTGCTCCACACACATGCACCGAGCACTGACTCTGCACCGGGCCCCATCCTGCTTGCTGTGGGACACAGGATGACCTGGCCCTGTCCACACAGTGCAAGAGTAAGGCTCACCCAACACCACTGCAGCAGAGTGACCGGCAGCCTGGGAAGGGGCCAGGGAGGGTCCAAGGAGGAAAGGCCATTCCCTCATGCCCTCACATGACTAATACTGAGCACCTTCTGTGTACCAGGCACTGGAAACCAGCAGGGGACAAACCCGATGCAAACACTACGGCCTGCTGGGCAGACCTTTGAGGGGCAAATGGGAACTTGCCAAGCAGATGTGCAAACTGCACATTGATGTCCAGAGGCGCCACACGCAGAATAACTCCTCCAAATCAATAATTGGACAATCATATATTCTGAGTTTTTCAAAGGACTTGAACAGGTGCTAAATGGATGCTTTATGGTATATTCACACAGTGAAATACCATTAATATTAACCAGGCAGAAACCTGGGTAGGTATCACAATATTCAGTCAGAGAAGACTATGTCCCGATTCCATTTACAGAAAGTTCAACAACAGGCAACACACCTCGATGACATTAGCATGCAGAGAAGGGTTACTGTTGGGGGATGGGTTTGATGAGGAGGGGACACGAGGTGTCTCTGGCATCCTGGTTGTGTTTTGTTCCTAGAACTGGGTTCTGGCCACACAGGTGTGTTCACTTGGTAAAAATTCATCAAGATGTGTGCTTATGCATTTTTCAATAGATATCTTACACCTCAATTAAAAGTAAAATAAAAATAAAAGTAAAAATAAAGAGGGCTGACGGAGCAAGGAAAGTTATCAAGGACAAAGAAGGGTATTAGGTAATGACAAAGGAGTCAATTCTCCAAGAAGTTATAACAACCCTTAACGTGTATGCACATGCAACACAGCATTAAGATACATGAAGCAAAAATTGATAGACGTGCAAGAAGAAATAGACAAATCCACAATGACAGTTGGTGACAACACCACACTCTGTCATAAATGGGAAGGTCCACTGAGCAGAAAATCAGTAACAACATAGCTGAAGCCAATAGCACCATCAGTCAACTGACTATAAGGACATCTATATACTATTAATATTTCCTCCAGCAACAGAAGAACATACATGCTTCTCAAGCTCACATGGAACATTCACCAAAAAAGACCACATTCTGAGACAAAAAACATGTCTTAAACTTATAAGAATAGAAATCACACAATGTCCACTCTCAGAGAAGAACAGAATTAAACTAGGAGTCGATAACAGAAAGAAAACTTAAAACATGGAGATTGAACAACTCACTTCTAAATGACACATGGGTCAAAGAAGAAATCTCAAGTGAAATTAATTTGAACTAAAATGAAAACACAACTTATGAAAATTTATGAGATGCAGTGAAAGCAATGCTTAGAAATTTACAGCATCCAACGCGTGTATTATATTATAAAAGAAGAAAGATCTAAAATTGGTTATCTAATGTTCCACCTTAGGAAACTAGAAAAAGAGGAACAACTTAAATCCAAAGTAAGCAGATAAAAAACAATGAAAAATTGGAGGAGAAATCAATCAAATTCAAGACAGGAAATCAACAGAGAAAAACCAATGAAACCAGAGCTGGTTCTTTGAAAAGATCAATGAAATCAATAAGCCTCTAGCCAGGCTACCAAAGAAAATAATAGAGGAGACAAATTACTAACATCAGGAATGGTGAGGGAACATGAGCACAGAGCCCACAGACATTAAAACAGGGGTCCTCAAACTACGGCCTGCAGGCCACATGCAGCCCGCTGAGGACATTTATCTGGCCCACCAGGTGTTTTTGCCGCTGCTGCCTGTCCTGCTTAGCAGCTGACTCACCCCGGGCCCACAGTGTGCATGTGTGGAATGTGCGCCGCACTCTCCAATGGCCCTCCAACAGTCTAAGGGACAGTGAACTGGCCCCCTGTTTAAAAAGTTTGAGGACCCCTGCATTAAAGGGACAATAAAGGAATATTGTGAACAACTCCATGCCCACAAATTTGATAACCCAGATAAAATGAACCAATTCCTTAAAAGACACTCTCTGCAAAACTCGCACACAAAAAAATCAACAATCTGAGTAGGCCTATATCTATTAAAGAAAAGAACCCTCCAAAACAGAAAGCTCCAAGCCCATAGAAGTTTACTGCTGAATTCTACCAAACATTTCAGAAAGAAATCACACCACCTCTCTACAGCCTCTTTTGGAAGACAGAAGCAGTGGGAAGACTTACTCACTCACTGCGAGAGACCAACATCACCCAAAAACCAAAACCAGACAAAGACATTAAAAGAAAACTATAGACCAATACTTCTCAGAAATGTAAATACAAATTAGCAGCAAAATACTATCAAATAAAACCCAACAACTTATAAAATTATTATCCATGACCAAAAAAGGTGAGATTTATTCCAGGTATGCAAGACTACTTCAACATTTGAAAATCAAGTAATGTAATTCTTCACAAATATAAGCTAAAGAAAAATCACATATCAAAATAATAGATGCATAAAAAGCATCAACAAATTCCAATTCACATTGCTATGGTTTGGATGTCTGTTCCCCCAGAGTTCATGTTGAAATTTGGTCCCCAAATTTGATCCCCAGTGCTAGAGGTGGGGCCTAATTGGAGGTGTTGGGGTCATGGGTGTGGATTAACCATGAATAGATTAATGCCTCCCTGAGGAAGGGGGTGAGTTCTTGCTCTATTAGCCCCAACTGAGAGCTGGTCTTCGCACAGAGCCTTGCAGGGAGGGAGCCCGGCCTCGCCTCTCCTGCTTCCTCACTCATCATGTTCTACACGGCAGTCTCCCTTGAGCCTTCCACGGTGAGTGGAAGCAGCCTGAAGCATCACCAAAAGGAGATGCCAGCACCATGCATTTCATACAGCCTGCAGAACCATGAGTCAAATAAACCTCTTTTCTTTATTAATTACTCAGCCTCGAGTATTCTTTTATAGCAACACAAACAGACTAAGACACACATTCATGATAATAATCTTCAATAAGCTAGGAATAGAGGGAAAATTCTTAAATTTGATAAAAAATATATTTACACAAAACTACAAAAGTGAAAAACTAGAAGACTTTCCATTAAGATCAAGAATAAGGCAAGGATATTCCTGCTCACCAGGACTCCTCAACATTGTACTGGAAGTCCTAGATAATGCAATGAAACAAGAAAAAGAAAGAAAAGGTACACAGATCAGGAAAGAAAATCATCTTGTTTGTAAAAGACATGAAAGTCTATGTAGAAAGTACAAGAGAATCTACGGCCATACCACCCTGAACGTGCCCAATCTCATCTGATCTTGGAAGCTAAGCAGAGTTGGGCTTGCTTAGTACGTGGATGGGAGAAAATACAAGAGAACTGACCAAAAAAAAATCATCCTGAAACTAATAAGTTATTATACTTATAGCAAGGTTTCAGGGTACCAGGTTAATCTACAGAAGTTAATCGCTTTCCTATATATCAGCAATGCACAAGTGGAATTTGAAATTGAAAACACAATACCGTTTATATTAGCACCCCCAAAAATGAAATACCTAGGTATAAATCCAACAAAATATGTAAAAGATCTATTTGAGGAAAACTACAAAACTCCAATGAAAGAGATCAAAGAACCAAATAAATGGGGAGATGACCCATGTTCATGGATAGACTCAATATTGTCAAGATGTCAGTTCTTCCCCACTTGATCTAGAGATTCAGTGTAATTTCAATACACAATCCCATATTTTGTGGATATGAATAAGCTGATTCGTAAGTTTATAAGCAGAGGCAAAAGACCTAGACTACCCAATGTGATATGGAAAAAAAAAAGAACAAAGTTAGAGGACGGACACTCCCAACTTCAAGACTTATTATATAGCTACCTTCATCAAAACAGTGTGGTATTGGTGGAAGAGGAGATGAATGCATTAGTGGCATAGACTACAAAGCCCAGAGACTGACCCACATAAATACAGTCAACTGATCTTTGACAAAGGGGCAAAGACAACAGAGAAAAGACAGTCCTTTCAAAAAATGTGCTAGAACCTCTGGACATCCACATTTGAAGGAAAAAAATGAATCGAGGTATGACCCTTCACCTTGCACAAAAATTAGCTAAAAGTATACCACAGAACTACAAGTGAAACGCAAAACTACAAAACTCCTAACAGATACCATAGGAGAGAAATCTAGAAGAGCTTAGGTTCGGTGAGGAATTTTTAGCTCCAATGCCAAGGCATCATCCATGAAAGAAAGACTTGACAGCTGAACTTCACGAAAATAAAAGTGTGCACTCTGTGAAGACACGGTCAAGGGAGTGACAAGACAAGCGGGGAGAGGACGGAGCCTTTGGAGGGGACGAGATGTTTACAAGGAGCCTCGGAGGGGAGGAGGAACCATCCGGGGGACGAGGGACAAGAATGGCGGGAGCCCTGCTGTGGGCTGGGTGGGGCTGGTGGGACTTGCAGAGGGGCCGCCTTGTCCACTAGAACTTTCTACGAGGATGCAGGTGCTCCATGTGGGCACTGCCCAGTGTGGGAGCCTCGAGCACTTGAACTGCGGTGCGTGCTGTAGAGGAACTTAACTTTTAACTCCGTTTCCTTTTAGTTCATTTAACACTGGGACAACTTCCCGTGGCTGTGCGTGTACCCCTGCATGAGACAGCACCGCACTCGGCAATGGCAGGAGGACAGCGGTGGTTGCTGGTCTTCGGTGACCTCTCCCCGGCTCCACGCTCCGCAGGGACCATCCCACCCAACACACACTTAGCAGCCCCGTGGGGCGGGGCTGTCACTGGACAGAGAAGGAAACAGAGAAGGAAACCCACATGGGCTGCTGTGGTCTGAGTGTGTCCCCCGCTAGAATTAATACGTTGACACTTAATCCCCAATGTGACAGTCTTGAGAGGGGGGGCCTTTGGGAGACAGTTAGGTCGTGAGGGTCATGGGATCTCACCCGTATAAAAGATGCCCGAGGGGCCCCAGAGCCCTCCCGCCAGGTGAGGACGCAGCCAGGAGCTGACTTCCATGAGGAACCAGCCCGCACCAGGCAGCGAGTCTGCTGGCGCCCGGATCCCAGGCTTGCCACCTCCAGAACAGCGAGCAGCAGCTTTCTGTTGTTTGCGAGTTACCCAGGCTAAGGTGTTGTGTCACACCAGCCGGATGGACTAAGGCGGGGCCAGCGGGGCTCCCCGGAGGTCACAGAGCTGGGGAGCAGGAGCGGCAGCAGGGTCTGTCCCCTCAGACCCCGCTCCCACCACCAGGCTGCACTGCCTCCCCACCGAGAAGACAAGACAGACAGACAGGGCCCGCGGAAAGTCTAACGCCCGGTGCTGGTGAGGATGCCGCGAAACAGACGCTGCCCACGCCGGGTGGGCAGGAACCAGCTGCCAGGAGGACAACTGGCCGCGTCTGCCCGGGCAGAAAGTGCCCTGCCCACAACCCCCAGCTACCCAGAGAAACCCAAACACAGGAACGTAAGCAGGGGGCGGGTGGAGTGGAAACCACCGAAATGTCCGTCACAGCAGAAGGGCTGGCCTGCTCTGCCTGTCCTGGGGAACACCACGCGCCTGCGGCTATTTTTTTTTTCTTAATGAAAAAGATCTCTGTGTCCTAACATCGCTGGAGCTCTCTTATTTCCTGAGTGGGTACCCTGCGGAACAACAGCACCATACCATAGTCACTCGAGGTACACAGTACACACATGCACACACACACACCACACGTCTCCCATGGGCACCTGTGGCCGTGAACACAGGGCAGAACTTCCGGGCAGCTCTGTCCTCACGGAAGGAAGCCGGTGCTCCCCGAAGAGCAGAGAACACCTGGAATTAACAATAGGGACTGTCCATGTTCCCTCTGGCCCCACCCAAAATGCTTCCATTTTTGCCAAGAGAAGGAGATGGTGAAATACGTACATAATAAGAATGTTAAAAATAAATAAAAGAGCAAACCTACCCTCCTTCCCTACAATTACAATTGTTGCCCAAACTATTAGGCATTTTACTTTATGTTTTACTTTTAAAGGAAGATAACTCATGTTTAAATAATGGCCTCGTCCCCCACTTTCTCCTTCCTCCAACTCAGCGTGTACGTTTTAACATTAACTGGATTGACAGACTTAAGAGACGTGCTTCCCCCTCCACCCCCCAGCCCGGAGACCACGCATGGGGCTGGGCTATTGGCTCCACCGCAGCACGGATTTATGCCACCAACACCGTCGCAGGGGCGGCGGACTAAGTGTTTTACAGCCTAACGGTTCCAACGCAGCCTCGAGCCCGATCCATAAATTACAGAAAATCCATAGCGCGAGGTTTATGGGTAGCACTTTAAAAATAGATCATAAGTTCCGCAGCCCGAGCGATGAGGATTCCAAGAACCAACCTGTACAAACCTATAAATAGTGAGGCTGCTCCGCGTCCGCGCGGAAGCCGCGATCTCTCTCCGCGCCCCCCATTCACCGAAACTGCCGCGCGCCCAAGCCGGCGGGTCCGCGGGGACTTCGCGTCCAGGGCGAGCGATCACTTAGGCAATTAAATTCTGGCGCCTTCATCAGCCGCCGTTCTGACACGTTAATGACAGCGCAGGGCTCTCCGCAGCCGGCCGGGGAGCGGCGTCCAGTCCGTATCTGGCAGGGGGCACCGCCGTCCAGCCACCTGGGGTGAAACAGAGACGCTCCCAGCGCTGCGCACCGCAGGGTGGGCTCACTGACCCTCTTAATTCTTTTTAATTGAGTCAAGCCACTCCGTGCTGTAAGACGCACGGGCCTGGAGCCGCAGCAGGAGGGGGAGCAGGTGCATGGATTTAGAGCGGGGGAGGTTCTGCTCCCATCGGAACCCCCCGGGGCGCACACAAAGATGAGCAGCAGGCCCGTCCGCTCGGAAGAACAACGGGCCTGGAGGCCACAGACCCACCGGGCTTGCGGAATGACCTGGAGGACACAGGCCCCTGTTCTAGATGTGATTGCTTGAGTGGCTCATCCATTGACTCACCCATCCACTCATTCACCAAGCCCTCACAGGGCACACGGCAGGTGCTGGGCCTCGGAGGGTGGGGGGGCAGGTGGAGGGACTGAGCAGAGACTGGGGGCAGAGCAGGGGTCGGAACCCAGGTCTGTTTTGATGATATCCGGCCAACTCTTTTCTCAAAGGCGCCTGCAGCTCCATCTGCACTGGGGGAAAGTTCCCGTGCACTGTCGCTACTGCAAGTCAGACAGCCACCCACTGGCTGTGTGCCCCTGAGCCGGGGGTTGCTTTAGTGTTAGGATTCCTCAAGGCAGGACCCGGTACCTCTTCCACGTCCCTGCGATGCAGACGGCAGAGTTCTAAAGCTGTCCCCAGGACTCTTGACCCTTGGTGACCCCATCAAGCACCAACCCAGGCACGGCGGTCAAGGCCTCTGTGGATGGAGTTAGGGTTATAATCGCTGACCCAGGACAAGGAGATGAATCTGGATGACCCCATGGGCCCAGCACCCTCGCTTAGAAAGCGGAGGGGAGGTGGGAGAGAGAGAGAGACAGTCCAGAGGGAGAGAGGGGAGATTCCAGGCGTGACAAGGACTTGGCAGCCCCTGCTGGCCTTGAAGATGAAAGTGAGCCAGGAAAGTGGCCCCTGGAGCAAGAACAACCCACCACAGCCCACCGTGGCGGGCCAACAGCCCTACACCCTCAAGGAGATGAATTCTGACGACCCCCTGATCAAGCAGGAGCACAGCCCTGCCCACACCTTGATCTCGGCCCCTGACGCCCAGAGAAGGAAGTGGCTGAGCCCACCCAGGCCCCTGCCCCACAGGCGGCAGTGTGGGATAACGCACAGGGTGTTGTTTTACCTGCCGAGTGTGTGGCAGGTGGTTTGGGCAGCCATAGAAAACGAATGCACACACCCTCTCCTTTATCCGCCTAACCAGAAAGGACGTCGGGGCTGGAATCATCCTCACCAATGAGGAAGGTGAGGCTCAGAGAAGGGGTGACACGCACAAGTTCACAAAGGGAGCCTGGGGCTGAGCGGGAACCCTGAGGGTCCTTCTCCCACCTCTGTGGGACCCACACCCCCTTCTCCCACCTCTGTGGGACCCACACCCCCTCCGTCCTACTTAGACGATCCTCAAAACAGGGACGTGCTCGCATCCGACATCAACTCAAGACTCAAGCAAAGGGAACAAACCACAGATAGGGTGGCTGGAGAGAACCACTGCAAGTGTCCCACCTGCAGGACACACAGGGCTCTACCTGCAGGGCACACCATGTTCCACCTGGAGGGCATGCCGTGTCCCACCTGCAGGGCACCTGGTGTCCCACCTGCGAGGCAGAGCTCTCTTCTGCCACCAGCCCACTTGTCTCCAAGTCAAGCCCCTCAAAGGGCCAGCCGGAGTTGGGGCCTCTCTTAAGGGCTCCTGAATTAGCCGCTAAGGACCAGCAATGACCCGCCATCACTTTCCAGAGCCAAAGGCAGCGAGTACAAACTAAGGCTCATGAGCAGGCTGGCAAGATGGCTAAGAACCCGGAGCCGGCCGCAGTACCGCCCAGGCTGGAACTCGGCTCAGACAAGACCCTCCATCCTTTAAGTTTCTGTTTTCCTCATTTGTCACCTGGGGTCACCCACGGTGAAGCCCACTTCCCACAGCGATGTGCAGGTGAGTGCTCGGACTGAGGACACGGCTCGGCCAGTGTCCGTCTGCAGCTGGTGTGACTGTCACTGTCACTGCCAAATGACAGCAGGGTGCTTCTCTCGGGTCCCCCACTGTGGCAACTGCCACTCAACTCAATGCGAATGATAAGTGTAAAACCACACCCTGCGTTGGAAATCACTTTGATCTACACATACGAGGGGTATCGCTTCTTATTTATTATCCCAACATTTAATCAAGCAGCAAAATATCACAGCTAATTTATCACGATTTCTCACGGGTTATAGGAAAAGCACAGATAGCAAAGCCATTAAATACAAATAAAACTAGGAATAGAAATACGCAGCCAGCCTCCAAAGTACCAGCGTCCTCATTATCGGAGCTAGTACACGTCAGGGTAGTTAGGGAGATTTAGTCACGCAAGACAGATAATGTTCAGTTAATAGGGTTATTTTGGACACTGGTAAGTGGAAACACACAGCCCTCACTTGTATTAGAAACCTCAGCTAGTGAAGAGTCTATTTTTAGTTTTTGCCCTCCGGGTGAGCAGCAGCGAGCCTCGGTCCGAATGTGCCGTGTGCACTCGGCAGGCAGCGGGAAGTCTGCCCCGACGCCTGGGACCTGGGGAGGGGCAGGGACTGAGCACAGGGCAGCAGGGGTGCCTGCCGGGCAGCGGGTGCAGACCCATGGGGGTCGATCCCGGGACAAGGGTCCGGGTGGGCCTGTATGTACCGGTTTCCAGTCCTGCCTGTAGAAATGGTGCATAAATCATTCAAGACAGTCTAAAAATGTGATGTGTTCTCAGGAGAACGTGGGAACCTTTCCAGGAGGAAGAGCCAGCTCCCTCCACTGTGAGACTCACACAAAGAGGCCACATGCCCACTTCCTGCAGTTGGGGAGAGACAAAACGTGGCCAAATTCAGAGATTCAGTGACCAGTAGAGGCCTCACCGGGTTCGGATACAGTCGTACTCACTGCTGCGATCTACAGCAACAGCAAGCAAAGCACACTCGGCAAAGAAGAAAGTGTGTGGGCGGAATCTAGGGGAGACCCTGTGCGAGTTCCCCCACGTCTTTCCCAGTGGGGTCACACAAGACATGCTTAATCCCTCCGGCAGTAAGCTGTGGCAGCACCGTGCATGTGTGCAATGTTGCCCGCCAGGAACTCGTGACAGACCCAGTGCCCGGGGTTTTTACTGGGGGCCAGTCACGTAGGCACCTTCCACCTGGCATGTTCCTGAAGGAAAGCAGGTATCCGGCACAAACCACGCTGTCTGCACAGAGAGTGGTGGGAGCCCTCCCCAAACCCAAGTTCCCAGACCCCGGCAACCTTTCTAAGGAGGGCAGTCTCAGGCGCGTTCGCTGGACTCTTTTTGGCACAGCTACACACTGCGGAGAGAGCCGCATAGGAACTCAACAGGAGGCTGTTCTAGGACCAGTGCAGCAAGGAGAGGGCCATTTAGACAGTGTGGCAGATGGTGCTTTCCAAAAATGACCACGACATTAACTCCAACCCGCGCCCCCCCATGGAGAGGTGGCTGTCTGCCACCCCCAAATCAAGGTGGGCTGATTCTATGACAGGAGTGATGAATTTTGACTTCCGAGGCCAGATCATAACAGTGACAGAACTTGAGCTTGTTTCCCCTGGGACACTAATTCTTGGGCCCCAAGCTGCTCGTGCAAAAGCTGGGGTGAAGGATCTGGGGCCCTGCCCACAGCCCCCACTGAGCTCCCATGGGCTGAACCGTGTCTGCCCCTAAAACTCATATGTTACCGTCCTGACCCCCGGAAACTCAGAATGTGACTGCGTTTGGAGACGGGGCCTTTAAAGAGGTGATTAAGCTAAAATGAGCCATTGGAGTGGGCCTACTCCAATCTGACTAGTGTCTTATGTGAAGAAGAGATTTGGACACAGAAAGAAACACTAGGGCCTGTGAGCACAGAGAAGGGCCACGTGAGGAGGCAGCATCCGCAAGCCAAGGAGAGAGGCCTCAAGAGAACAGAGCCTGCCAACACCTTAATCTCAGACTTCCAGCTTCCAGAACTGTGAGAAAATGAATTTCTGTTGTTTAAGCCCTCCCATCCATGGTATCTTGCTGTAGCAGCTGCAGCCTGCTAATGCACCAGCCATGCGAGTGAGTCATGCTGAGAGGTGATGCTGCCTGGAGCAGCGATGAACCGTCCAGCTGAGCCCCGCCCAAATTACAGATTTGTAAGCAAAATCAATGACTGCCATTGTTTGAAGCCACCAAGCTTTCGGAGGCTTGTCATGGAGCCACAGGTAGTAACCTGAGACAGGTGGCTCGGTCAGCCGGGATCACTCTGAGGAGGTACCACGAAAGCTGGGAGCTCACCCAGGTGGGTTACTTGTTGAAGGATACCTGATGTTTGGGGTGTCAGCAAGGAGGGGGTGCCACGAGCAGCCAGCCGAGGCTGAGTTTTGCTGCAGTAACAAGCATCCCCCAAACCTCCAGGGTTTATAAGGATAAAAGTTTCCTTCTTGCTCAGCCCCTCTCTGGAGCACAGCTGGTCTCACTGCAGAACCACTCGGTGCCCCTTCAGTCCTCCTCTGGAGGTGGGCACAGCCCTTCCCTGCCCCCCATGCTGGTCGGCTCCAGCCACACAGCCAAGCCGGCCTCAGAGGTGCAGAGATATGTCCTCCTCCCATACAGAGGACATTTAAAAAAAAAAAAAAATACAGTCCCCTGATGCACCAAAACAAAACCTTGAGATGATCAGAAAGAAAAAGAAAGAAGCTATTTAGCTTTCAGCTCACACATAAGCTCTGAATCACTTAGAGGCATAAAGTCTGATTTTATGGTTTGACTTACACGAGGCAACAATGGGACCTGAAATCATTTCTGCGTTTGGAGCCTCCAAGGGTCTTTTCTGCCCTGGCGGGCCACACAGAAGAGAGCACAACGCAGGGGAAGCTGTGGGGTCGGAAACCCCGAGATGAGCGAGCCCTGGAGTCCCAGGAGCTGTGCGGAGGTGGCACCAAGGTGGGGCTGAGACGACAAAGGTCCAAAGCCCACCCCGATCCCAGAGCTTCGGTGGCGGCGGCTGGCCTGACACCCCACGTCGCAGCACGCACCTTGACGACGGCCCTGAGGCCCGACGATGGCAGCTTCTGACAAAGACGTCCTGGCTGGCGGACATCTGGGCGCAGCACCCCAGCACCCCGTACCCACCCACTCGGCCCCGCCCTCCTGACACCTGCCGTGTGTCCACGCCGCGCCAGGCCCTGGTGCGGCAGAGACGAGGGAGGGCAAGTTAAGCATGGCAGTCCCCAAGGCGCTCAGGAAATCCCCAGGGAGGCATGACACGTCTTTCTGAAAAACAGGACCAGTGAGAGTTACAGGAGGGAAGGACCGGCCTGGGCCGAGGGGCTTCACAGACGAGGTCCCGCAGCTGGGCCTTCAGGTGGACGCGCTTTACAGGAGGCCAAGAGCCCTCTGGGCAGGAGGAGCAGCACGGACAGAGGCAGGAGGGCAGGGAAGAGGCCTGGTTTGGATGGGGCTTAGGGGCTGGGGGGACTTGGGGGGCTGGAGGACTTCCTGAGCCTCCGGTCAGAGCAGGCCCGTGCCGGTCTGGCACACCAGGTCGAGAGAGAGGCTCTCGTGCACGTGCACACACACTCCTGCACGCTCACCCTTCCGGCCACCACCCTTGTGCCACAGCCCCGCTGCCCCTTCTGCACACATGGGCATCCCAGCCCGACACCTGCCTGCCCACTCGCTCGCCTGTCTTGTCTTCCAGCTCACGTACGTGTCCGGGGCTGGACTGCCTGACGCACACCAGGGTGCGGAACCTCCCATGGAGCAGCCCCGGCTCTGGCCCACGTCACAGTGTGAGGCCGGGGGCTGTGAATTCCCTCCGGAGCAGGCCTGCGACGGCACACGCCCCAACTCCCCTCTGGTGGCTGGGGCACCTACGCGCCTTTCCTGAAGAGACTGTAGTCACACAAAATCTGCACCTCTCCAGGTGACCCAGGATGCAGGGTCGCCAGTTTCCAAAGGGCAACTGCCCCCTCCCCGGCTGCAGAGTCCACAGTGCAGACCCCAGGCCAGCCCCGAGATGGCCCGGCCCCACGCCCCTCTGGTGACCACAGCCTGCAGCCCCCCAGCCCAGGCTAGGAGAAGGTGATTCGAGAGGTGTGTGGTCCTTGTTGTTTCCCCTTGAAATCAACTGCTACCTGGCTTTGCTAGAAATCCCAAATGGAGCAGGTTGCCTTAATGAGAGACGGGGTCAAGGAAAGCCCAGTGCTCTGGACCTGTGCAGACTCAGTCCTGGGGGTCCACGTGTGGAGGGACACATGACAGGACAGACAGGACACTGTCCCTCCTGGGGGCTGCCCCGGGAAAGCAGCCTGAGCTTCGTGGAACAGCCTCTAACCTCCTCTAAACAGCTGATCCCTGAGAATGGAAGGGATTCAGTAAACATATAACCAAATGTCAGTCGTGTCAATGAAATCATATGCACTATCAAACCAGAGAACAAATTCTTGCCCGAAACCTGCTTTGATTTTTGGTTCATGTGACATGGTTCACTTCATGGTCAGGTCTAAAGTAAGCTGCCCAGACCCTGTTCCCCAAACCCTCTTTCCTCCCGCTGCAAACATGGGGCCAGGAATTTCCACCAGAATCAAGTTCCTTTAGTTAAAGACTGTGACTCCTGCAATCCTTTTAAAACATGTATTTTCCCTCATTCTATTCATGAAAGTAAATTACAGTGGATAAGAAAAATAAACGTAAAGGAAAAAGTAAACAAGCATCAAGGAAACACGGACATGTACGTTTATAACCAACCATCCTTGAGTGCCAGGGCTGATCCTGGTTCCTGAGGGCTTCTTGGTTTGCAGGACTTTGGGGGCTTAAACCAGGAGTGCCCAGGGTTAACTGAGGAAAGTTGTTCACTCTAAACTTGAGGCAGAATAAGATTTCTTAAAGAAAATATACAAAGCAAAGTCATAAAAAAAAAGATGGATAAATTTTACTACATCAAAACTAAAAACTTCCAAGACACTATAAACAAAGTTAAAAGACAGACCACAGAGAAAACAAAAACACGTGCAACCGACAGAGGATTGGAATCCAGAATATATAAATAGCTCCTACAAACCAATTAGAAAGAGACTGACAACCCGATAGAAAAAAATGTGCAAAAGAAATGAAGAGGCAACTCACAGAAAGTGAAATCCAAATGGCCAATTAGCAAAAGGAACACTCTCCCAAGCTATCAAGGCAATGCAGACTAAGCCAGTGAAATTTCACTCTTCCTTGCTAGGACTGGCACGATTTCAACATCTGCACATATCAAGTGTTGGTGAGAGGAATGGGGACCTCAGCCACTGCTGTTGGGAGTGACACAGCCACCTTGGGAAACAATCCGGCAATAGCAGGTTAAGTTTAAAATGCAACCATCCTGTGCCCCAGGAATTCCACCTCCTAGAACATGCCTCGCAGAGACACAGCTGGACTGACGCTCCAGTGGCCTCAGGGCACCTCCCTGCCATCGGTAGCAAAGAGGTGAAAATAGCTGGGGAATATTCTAAAGCAATTAGAAGGAACCTATTAAGCCACACAAATCTTCCAGACACGCTGTTGAGCAAAATCAGTTTCAGAACAAGACGTGCTCTGTGATGCCATTTCTTTAAAAGCACTTACAGGAAACGGCACTGTGCATTTTCCACCGAGACCCACACCCTGGTGGGAACACGCGGCGTGGGAACCAGGGCTACCTCTGGGCCAGGGAAGGGAAGAGAAGTGACCGGTGTTTGCAGGAGATTTGAGCCTCATTTGTAATGTTTTCATTTCTCACTTGGAGAAGGTGTCTGTGACCTACTAGCGTAATTATATACACACATACGCATGTGTGTATTTTTTTCCTAAAAAAAAAAAGTCTTATCGCCTGCACTGGAGAACACATCCATTCATCCAGCAAATATTTACTGAGTGCCAACTATAGGCCAGGCCAGTTCTAAACACTGAGGATCCCTCCCTTACAACAAAAATGCAGTGACCGAGTCACCAGCCAAGTTCATGAGCAAGCAGCAGCCCTCTGGAGATGGGGTGCAAGTGCGTGTGGATGACGGCTAAGCAGGAGAAAATGCAGCACTGAGAAGGTGGAAGAGCAGCCCTGAGGGTGTGGGCAGGTTCCCGGCTCTCCCACCTGTGCCCTGGGCAGGTCTGAGAAGGAAAGGAAGACCTTTAGCCAGATGACACCCCTTCCAGGGTGCTGCCTGGACATCGTGACTCTGCCTTCTGCCTCAAAACACACACTGGTCACAGGAGAGAAGCAGCCTGCAGGCCGACCCGCAACCCACGGCGGGTTTTGCAGGTTGGGTTCCCACCCTGCTGGAGCTGGCGGTGCCTAGCACCTATCTCCTCTGCTGACATCCCCCAATTTCCTGCTGGGAGTCACAGGCCTGGCTATGTTGGGGACACCAGCTCCATGGCTGGCCTGGAGGTGGCCTGTGTGCTGGGCCCCAGCTGTCCGGTCCTCCCCCTCCCTGGCTAGTGTGACTGGTTCAAGAGCCAGTGATGTGACCCAGCCTGAGCCTGGGACAGACAAGGAGATGCTCACCGGAGCTACCGAGGCCCAGTTTCCTTTTTTTTTTTTTTTTTTTTTTTAAGACAGAGTTTCACTTTATTGCCCAGGCTAGAGTGAGTGCCGTGGCATCAGCCTAGCTCACAGCAACCTCAAACTCCTGGGCTCAAGCAATCCTGCTGCCTCAGCCTCCCAAGTAGCTGGGACTACAGGCATGTGCCACCATGCCCGGCTAATTTTTTCTATATATATTTTAGTTGGCCAATTAATTTCTTTCTATTTATAGTAGAGATGGGGTCTCGCTCTTGCTCAGGCTGGTCTCGAACTCCTGAGCTCAAACGATCCGCCCACCTCAGCCTCCCAGAGAGCTAGGATTACAGGCTTGAGCCACCGCGCCCGGCCAAGGCCCAGTTTCCTAAATTAACAAATGGCCTTTTTGCTTCAGCACATCTAGTCCATTTCAGTCACTTGCTACCAGAAAAGCCTGCTAAGTCCAGCTGGTTGTCATTAAGATTTCAAAAGAATTGGGCAACTCCAGGCCCAGTCTAGGTCTCCGGAGTTACAGCCTTCGGGGAGCCTGCCCAGCCCTAACTCCGAGCGGAGCCGGGAAACAAGGCATTAAATTTCAAACTGTCTTTTGCAGCCCCTAAAGCCACAACTTTTAATGAGCATCAGCTGGGACATGTCATGATATCATCGATCACGCCTTTCCCTTCAAAATTTAAAAAAAAAAAAAGAAAAAGAGAAGGAAAAAAAAACCAACCTCATTTGGTGCAGAAATAACCCAGTCCAAGTCAGCGCTTCCAAATCAGATTTCGAAGTCTGGAAGAATGAGTGGCTAATTTGTTCCTAAATTAAAGCAGCTCTGGCCACAGAAATAAAATAGCACATTACCCCTTTAAGGTTGGGAGCTGAGATTCCCAGAGCAAACTCCGGGAAGTAGCTGCCCAAACCCAAGGGACCAAGCTTCAGGCGGCAGCTGGACAAATCTCCTGGTTCCAGAGGAGAGAGGTCGAAGGGACCTGCTCCCGGCCTGGCAGTCGGAGTGCCGGGCGTCCTGGGCACACACCTGGGTCCTCCCTGGGTGCCTGGACCCTTGCTCCAAACCCAGACTGAGTGTGCGGACTGCCGTCCCCTCTGACCTGACACTGAAATGCAGCACCGACCGACCCTCAGCCACACTCTCTGCCCTGGCACCCCACCCAAGGGGCCGCCTTTGAGTTGTAGCCCTGCCCTGGACCTCAGGTCGGAGCCTCCAGACCAGACGCCGTCCTGAGCTCTGGGCTCAGACAGCCATGGCCCACTACACTCACCTCTCCGCACCAGCACGGCCAGCACGGAGGGCGGGACCCTGCCAGCCAGACCTCCCCGCTCAACTTCCTTCCCCCACTGCCCCCTCTTCCCCCTACTCCAGAAACACCCCTCCATGTCCCCAGCGCTCAGACCCAAACCCTACCCTGCGTCCTGGATCTACCTGGAGCAGGTCCTATCAGCACTACCACCAAAATGTCCCAGGGCAGCAGTCCACTTCCCCACCTGGGATGCTGCCCTCCCAGAACCCTCCAGGCAGCAGGTGACCCCCGCCCCAAGAGCCTGCTGCCACACCAAGCAGTTCCTCACTCATGTTCCTTAGGCCAGTTCCCTGGCCTAAAACCTGCCAAGAGCCAGGGTCACAGAGTCCCAGGCCTGCCTGCCCACTCCCCGGCCTCGGCCCCTCCCTTCCCCTGGCTCAAGAGTCCCCAGCCTCAAAAACCCTCCTGTCCCCCAATGCCACTGAGCTGCTCCCCACCTCAGGCCCCAGCCACTGCTTCTCCTCCTGCAGGGCATGCTCGCCCCCCACCCCATAGCTCCCTCTCTCTCCCCATTCAAGTGGAAGCCAAATGTCCCCTCCCCAAAAAACTTCCCTTCCACCTCAGCTACAGCACGCCTCCCCCAAGCACTCCCTCTGAAGCCTTCTTTTCTCTCCAACGCTTTCCTGCACTCACCTGTTTGCTCTACTCCTTTCCCCATCCCTGTCTTGCTCCCCCCACTAGAATAGGAGCTCCCTGAGGGCAGCAGGCAGCAGACCTCTTTGCTCCCATGGGCACCCGGCATCCAGGACAGCGCCTGAAGCGTTTTCTGTGATTAATAATCCTCTGCTGACCCACTGACTAAATATTCCACTTTGTCCTCGGCAAAAGTGGGTCGGCGGTGGCGGGCCCTGCATCCCTCCGCCACGGCCTAGACAGAGGCCGGGAACTGCTCTAAAAATGCCGGACAACTGAGGTGAGTGCCAGGCGCATGGGAGCCGTTGCATAATGGCCACAGGCGGGTCCTGTGCTCCCTCCGGATGGCTCTGGACACTCCGCGAAGCTGCCAAAAGGCAGGGCTGGAACGTCCTCTCCCCAAATACGCCTGGCCGTGCGCTCAGTGTGCAGGTACTGCTCCATGGCGGGGGCTTTCGGGGGAGGACGCCGGCACTCCTCAGCACCCACTGTGTGCAGGCGCTAAGTGAGGCAGCTTCTGCCCCCCGTGACAGGGAGCACCCCAGAGGGGCCGCATCTCCCTCTTGCCCCCGGCCCCACCCCTGGAGCTCAGCACAGGCTCTGATGCTCAATATTCCGGGTGGGTGAGTTCAGCAACAAAAAGGCTGCACATCCTCTGTGCTGGGGCTAAGCTTTGGCCATGAGCAGAGGGCCTGGAGACAGCAGGCTCTCAAATGACCTGGACACCCCCAGTGTCCCTCCCTTCTTGCCCCTGGGACTCCCGGTATCCACGTATCTCCGTTTCCCAACCTTGGCACCAACACTGTGCACTAGATCACTGTCTTCGTGGGGACGTCCTGGGCTGTGCAGGAGTGTTAGCAGCTAACCCTCCTGTGCAGTGGGTAGCAGTGGCTCCTACCCACTCCCTGCCAGTGGCACCCACCCAACCAGGTGTGACAACCAAAAGTGTCAGGCGGGGGTGGAGGACAGAATCGCCTCCTGTTGAGATACACTGGTAAGAACCACTGATGTATGTGAACCAGAGTTTCCCGAGTGGCCTGATCCCAGACTCGCCTGGGGTGCTGGTTAAAAATACAGATTCCTGGTGGTCGCCCTGGGCACCTGGGGCGGGGTGCTCGAGCTGTCTGTCATAAGTGCCCCCAGGGGATGCCAACCGAGGGGCCAGTCTGGAAAACACTGGCCTAACTCCCCCCCACCCCCTCCCGGGTGCAGCCTCTCGAGGCCTGGTACTCCCGTACCAATGGCACCGCGTGCTGGACGCTCTCTACCCCTTTCTCCAGGAGATCTAAGCCGCCTCCCCAACCCCAGCTCCTTGTCCCTGGCCCAGGTGGGGCCCTCAGCATTTTCCAGATTACTCAAGGCTCCTCGCCTGAGAGCACATCCCCTAAAGGAGGGCTGGACCCTCTCCAGAGCCAGGTGTCTGCATGGCAGGGGGCCAGGAGCCAGCCCCACAGGGGCGGAGGCCGGGTGCCCTCACCCGGGGAAGAGGAGCTAACACGTGCGGAGCTGTCCCTGCGTGACGGGCGCTGTCCATGTGAACCCAATTGCTGCGCCCCAGACGCCAACATCGGATCGCCCCCATCTTACAGATGCGGCAACTGAGGCCCAGTAAGTCTAGAGGCCCCGCGCAGGGTCACGCAGCTAGCAGAGGGGGATTCCAGTCCTGGGACTGCCCCAATCCCAACGCCTGCGCTCGGGAACCCCGCGCGCTGGTGGCCTTGCTTAGGGACGGACTCCCGCGACTTTGCTGCAGGGGAAGCCTGAGATCGCGGGCGTCCACCTCTGTGGCTGGGGGCGGCGGACATCCCGGCCACCCGCAGCGGCCAAGGACACCGCAGCGGGATCCCGCGGGGGTCGCCCACCACCGCCCCGGTCCGGCCGGGCTCTCGATCCCCGCGTCCCAAGCCCCCTCCTCACAGCGCGCGCTTACCTTGCGCAGGGCCGGCGGTGTCCCGAGCCCCGAAGGCGCGCAGCAGCGAGCGCAGAGGCGCTGGCCAGCGGGCGCGCCCCCAGCCACGGCCGCGCATCCCGCCGAGGGCCGAGCGCCGCGCGGAGCGGGCAGCGGGGAGGTGCCGGCGGGCCGGGCCGGGGCGGGGCCGGGGCGGGTCTGGGGCGGGACTGGGGCGGGGCCGGGGCGGGGCCGGGGCGGGGCCGGGGAGCGAGGCCGGCCCCTCCGCCAGGCGAGGGCGCGGAGGGGTGTCGATGTGACCTTGATCTCCGCGGACCCAGCGGAACCTGGCCTGGGCGGGAGCGGCTCTGGAGACCTCCGCGCTGTGCCCTGCGCCCCCGCCTACAGGACCGCCCTAGAAAGGACAAAGGGACAGCCGGGCAGGAGGCGTGGCAGTCCCGTTAGTGGCGGAGAGGCTGCAGAGGCAGAACCGCCGTGACCTCTCTGAGCCTTAGTGTTCTCCTGTTTAAAATGGGCTTGGGGACGGCGAACGGGATGACGGACGCTGGAGGGTCCTGGGCTTCCTATACCGGAACAGCCGTCGGACGCAGGAGCCATTGCCGCACTTCCAAAACACCCGATATAGTTGCCTTTTTGTTATAAAACAAAACGTCCATATTTTAGCTTGATGGGCAATGCATGGGGACACCCTTGTAACCGCCAGCCAGCTCCCCCCGCCCCTCCCCGTGTGAGAGACAAACTCTCAACCACAAGCCAGGGGCGATTTGAGCCGTGAGGGTCTCTGCAGCCTCTGCGGACTTTGGGGTTTCTGCAGCCCAGCCCTGCCTTGGGGCAGGGTCCCCTTGGGATAGGCGGGGCCCTCATCTGCGCCCAGGCAGCAGAGCCTCGCGGAAAGGGCCCCTAAGCCCCATCCCCACAGCTCGGGTCCTCGCAGGCCACAGGGATAGCAGTCCCCTCCCCGCCCCCCCCCCCACTCTGAGCTTTCAGAGTTCTGCCCTGCCAAGGGCCTCAGTGGTCCTCCTGGTCCACCCCCCAGCCTCTCCACCAGCAGGTGCAATCGCAGCGTCCTTTCACAGACCGGAGACGCAGACGGCCACACAGCCGCGGAGCGCTGCCCTGTGCCAGGATGTAGCTACCCACGGTCCCTCCCGCATCCTCCATGGGAGGCCGCCCTTCCTGCTTCTCTCACTCCTAACCTCCAAAACTTTTAACAATAACGACAACAGTAGCAGCCAACACTAGGTGGCACCCTGCTGAGTACATGCCATTGAGTCTCTGGAACAACTCACTGAGGAGGGTTGCTCTCATCACGCCCACTTTACAGATGAGAAAATACAAGCGGTGTGGGAGCAGAGGCTGTCATGTCCCTCACTCCAACCCTCACCCTGTTTCCTTCTCTGCTCTAGTAGGGAGGCATATCGCCATCCCCTACCTTTTAGAGGAGGAAACTGAGGCTCAGAGAAGTGAAGGAACTTGCCCAAGGAAGTGAGGAAGGGACAGAGTCGGAATCCCAAACCTGGTTAATGTCACAGTGCCTTACACATCCTTGCCCTCTGCCCAGCATATTGGTGTGCCCGGGCGAACTCCTACTCATTCTTCAAGACCCATCTTAGGTACTGCCTTCTTCCTGAAGCCTTTCCTTCGGGCTCCCTGCTGCTCTTCCCCATGCATGTGGTTCTCCCTCATCCCTGCCCTGGGCACTGTGTGCACACTCTGTCGGCATGCACCACCTGGCAGCACCATCACCGGCCTACCCAGTTGCCCTGCCTCCCACTGCGCTGGGATTTTGCAGGACAGGCGTTGGCTCTGGTCACTCAGGGACCACCTGCTTTGTGCCCATTGTCCCTCTCTGCTGGGAACTGCATTTCCATTTCCTACTGGGAAGTCCCTCCCCGCTCTAGTGGGCCCAAAGCCCCTCCCTAAGTCCAGGGGTGGGCTCACGACCCAGCCTGACCAATCAGCGTAGTATCCAGCCATCTGGCCCAATGACTGGCTCAGCAAAGTTGGTTCAGAGAGGCACACATTTGCGACTTGCTGGACTGGGAGAGACAAGCCCTTTTTATCCACTAGCCCTGAGGGGACTGTCTGGACATTCAGAAGACATTACATGCCTCAGAATTATAACGTCATGGAAGAGGAGCCTAGAGGGGGAGGTGCTCTGGGACTGCTGGCATTGTCTGGGTGAGCACCTGGTTCCAGCTGTGCGTGAAGGCAGCCCTGTGCTGGCTGGAATTCTCAGTCCCACCTTCCCTGCCATTTCCTGTCCTATCAGCCTTGGTGGGTAGGAGGTCATTGGAAGGAGGGAGTAGGAGGGAGTAGGAAGCAGAGACATTAACATCAGGACAAACCCAAGGTGTACTATGAAAGGTGTCTGTCTTTCTTCTCTCTCTCTCTCTCTCTCTCTCTCTCTCTCTCTCTCTCTCTCTCTCTCTCTCTCTCTCTCTCTCTCTCTCTCACCCCCCCTCCCTCCCTCCCTCCCTCCCTCCCTCCCTCTCTCTCTGTCTTGTATCTGGCTTCCTGTGAAGGCCCAGATAAGGGCCTTCACAGCCCCTTGTCTGTTTGCACACGGATGCCATGGTGACCTACCAAATGGGGCCTCCCATGACAGGTCTACTCCGCCTTCCCAAGTCCACACTACCAAGAGAGGAGCTGACTAGCCCTGCCTGCGCCTGGCAGACACTGCTGTCCTCATTGCTGTGGCCTGGTTGGGCTCCCTGGACCCTTTGAACTCTGAGCATCATCTCTCAGAAGAGAAAGTGAGCAGGAAGGAAATAGGATAACAGCTCACAGTTACTGAACACTTCCGACATGCCACGCCCTGCGCTAAACACTTTATTCACTTTATCCAAGTTAATTTTCACAAAAATCAGAAGAAGGGATTATTTATCATCTCCCTTCACAAATGAGGAATCCGAAGTGCACAGAGGTTACCCAAGGCCCATGCAGCTGACACATGGACAAGCCAGGCTCAAACCCTGGTCACTGCACTCCAGACTTCACCGCCAAGCTGCTCCAGGCAGTTCCGGGTCAGGTGAGAGGCCACCTGGGGAATCCAGCCGGGCTGGAGACCTCCCCGGCCCACAGCCACTCCCCAGGGCCCAGAGGACCCACAGGGGCCGGCCCTGTGTGTGACATCCCTTACCTACCATTTCCCTCCATGGAACCAACTTAGGCCGGAGTGAGAGGGGCTATTCCTGAGGCTGCTGGCATTTGAGAAGACCCGAGAAGGCTGGCAGCAGGTGCCACTGGAACGCACCCGGGCTGGTAAAGAGGACAGATGCCCTACGTCTCCCGTGTCCAGAGCAGCAGGTGTGTCCTGAACGCCCATGGGTGGGTCCAGGCCATGGGAACAGAGAGGAAACAGCAGGAGCCCCTGCCGGCAGGTTCACCCTTGGCTATAGGGCTAAAGTCTGGGACATGGCAAGGGCCACATGGGAGCCCCACTCCCCCGAGTGACTCTTCCAGCTCCAATGCGCTGAAATCCATCTGACTGGCGCAGAGGGTCGCAGATGGTCAGAGGGCTCCTCTTAGACACAGCTGCGCCAAGAGCCCTTCTCCTTCCCCGCAGCTCCAGCAAAAGCCCCACCCCAGTCTCCTAGGACCCCCCACGCCACAGCTCCCCAACTCTGAGCCAATGCTTGCCCCTCCCCCGCGGATTGGCAGGGCTGGTGGCATGAGGAGGAAAGGACATGGGGTGGGTCAGCTCGCCTGAACCTCACCACCTGCACTGGGGGCGGGGAGGCTGTCCAAACACCACTGCAAACATCCACGGGAGCCCCGTCTCAGAGAGAGAAACGGCAGAGCCACCTGTGCAGGCACACGGCCCATGCCCAGGGGGCCCTACACTTGGTGTCCTGCTCCCCCATCATTCCCACTCCGAAGTACGCAATCATGTTTGAATAAATGAACTGCATCTCCACTTGCACTAGAGCCCTGGCAAACCATGTAGCAGGTCACGGCTGTGGGCAACCTCCCCCCAACACACACGCGCAAGCCTGACGCAGTGACCTGCCAGCTTCACTGTCTCTGCCCCTGCTGGGAATTCCTCAGCATCCTTGTGCCCCACAGGAGCCAGCTGGGATAACTGCACAAGGTTTCTCCGCAGGCATCGGGTGGGGACTGGGAGTGGTTTTGTGTAAGGTTGTCAAACCCAATGGCCCTGCAACTGAAAGGACAAGTCAGACTTGGGTTCATAGAATCTGCTATACACACACACACACACACACATATACACTCATATATATATATATATACACACGCACACATATATACACACACACTTATCTCAGGATGTAGGCCATTCTTGGTGTTGGTTGCAGTGGCACCTGAGTTTGGCAGGATCTCAAGGCTGCATCACTGATTAGCCAACTGTACTGTGATCGACTGGCCATGTCTGACAATGGCAAGGGCAGGCCAGCGGGGCAAGTGTGCTGCAGGTACACCAACCCCTCTGCTGTCCAAGAGGCCACAAGAAAGCTGCTCATAAGCGTCGAAACACTAGAGGACATGGCAGGGTCAAGGCTGAAGACCCCTAAGGGCAGAGACTGTGTCTGGTCCCCGTTCAAAATCCCCTGCAGCACCTAGGCTAAGGCGAACTGCGGATGCTCGTAAATAACTAATAATCGAGGATCCAAAAGGCACCATGGAGAGGAGGTTTTGCTTTGGGATGACGAAAATGTTTTGGAACTAGGCATGGGGGTTGTCGCACAACATTGTGAGTGTACTAAATGCCACTGACTTGCTCACCTTAAAATGGCTAATTTTAGATTACTCAATTTTCACCTCCAATAATTGTTTTAAAAAAGGAAAGGAATCTCTTTTAAAGAAATAAACCGCCAGTAGTTACCCAGAGTGGCTTGGATGAAAAAGGAGAAGGTGGTGGGGTCTGGGAAAGTTGTGTTGAGCAAGTGTGAGTGCGTGCAAGTGATTTTGTGTGTGAACATCTGTGCGTTTGCATGAGTGTGTACTTGTTTCTCTTTTGGACTCTGAGAATCTGGTCTCTCTCCAGAAAGCTAGTGACAGAGATCTGCAGTGTCTATTCCCAAATCCAGAGAAAATCAGTGCATGCCCTGCTGTGGTCTGGGGCTGAAATGGTTTCTTAAGTCTTTTTTTTTTTTTATCACAAAAATCCATGAGATGTTTGCACTCTCTCCTCACACACAAAGTATGCCTCCAAATCTCCCAGGGGACTGGCCCCAGAGGGGCAGACGCAGCCACCCTAGCAGTCCCTGGACTGCACCATGGGGGTCTGAGGATAGTAAGAGGCAGAGCTGGGACGACCCCAGGTGGACTCTGCGGCAGCAGCCTGCTTCTCCCTGTCCCAGCTCCACTCCACGTCCGTTTCCCTCTTTGCATTGTCCATGTCTCCCTGGGTCCCTAAAGTCCCAGCTGCTGTTGGATTTTGGGAATCCCTCTGAAATGCCATGAGTCTTCTTTGAGTCAGATGGCAAATGTCCACAGAGTGGCGGCTGTCATTTGGGACACCCACGGTGGGCTGTGTGCTGGGCTGATGCTAGGAGGGGCTCCACCCTGCCTGGTGGGCCACTCGGATCCTTGCTTCTTAGCATCTTGTAGAGGTGAACACAAGTTCAGGGTCACCAGTGGCCATTGGAGATGATGTTTCAGGGACAGGCCACCCCAGGGGAGAACTTTGCCTCGAGCTGGAGGGTTCTGAGCCACTCTCTATGTTGCCCAGGTGCTGACCCAGGTGAGGAGTGCCAGCCCATCACCTTCCCCTGGGGAAGTTCTGGGGCAGGTATTTCGGATCAGCTCTGCCACAGCCCTGGGACAAACTCCCAGAAAGCACGAGTATTTCCCAGAATCTGGGACCCACGGAGCAGCCCAGCGCCCTCTGGCGGCCACAGAAAGAGTGCCGGGGGCTGGTCCACCTTCCCCGACTTCGGCATCTGATGTCCAGGCTGGGAGTGAAAGATCTCACAGTTCTGGGAGCCAGGGGCTGCGTCTCTTTGAGTTTTCTGAAATTCCCCCAAGTTTGCATTGTAGTCAACATGTGTCCACATTCTCTCCACACACAACCAATATTTCTCCCCAAATCTTTAGGTACAATCGAGGATCGGGAAGCTGGCCGCTTCCCAGCCCTGTGGAGGAGCCTTCCCCAGCAGAGCGTGAGTGGACGGAATCTTTTCCCTATTTTATCCGGCCCCTTTCTTTGGATTTGCTTCTATTTGCCACTGACAAGAAGACTGTGGGGTTTGGGGTGAGCAGCAACAGTGGGAGAGGGGTCCGCCCCTTCTGGGCTGTGTCCCCTGCCTAGAATGCCCACCCCATACCACCCCCCATACCCCCAATTACCCCTACACACCGCTCCTCAGACGGCCCCTTTCCACCAGCCCGTGTGACATGGTCCCCCACGATTCCTGCGTCACACCTCGTTCGGAGTGTGCCTCCTGCATTTAACCTCCTCCCTCCTGGCTCGGACATGCCTGGGACACTCCCTGTCCTCACACCTTCAGAGGCTTCAGCCTCAGTTTCCCAGAAACAGAGCCTGAGGCCCAGGCACAGGTGCTCAGTGTGGCCAGGGAGTGCAACCCCCAAAAGCGGAGGGAGGGAGGGAGGCATCACCTGCCTAGCACATGACTTCTGGGTGTCGGGGGCACCCACGAGGCTGAGGCTGCAGGGTGAACATACCCTCAATCTTACCACTGGGATGCTCACTGTTAGTGACACGAAGGTGACAGGTGTGACTTGGGACTGTCCCAGGCCAACTGAGACATGGGCCACCCTGGGTACAGGTGACCCCCTCAGGATGTACAGCTGGAGTCAGAGAGGGAGGAGGATTTCTCCTCCCTCCCGTTCTACTGCTGGTCAAAGATTTACAGCGTGGGCCTCAACTCCGGTGGTCCCTGCCATGTGGGCATGGAGCAGGGTGCCATGGCACTTCCGTGGGGTCCCCAGGGAAGCCTGGGCAGCAGGACACAGCAAGTCACTTCAGGGGGGGTCTGAGCCCCCATGGAACTTGCGGTCACAGCCGTGGCCATGATGAGAGGCGGGAAGAGGCTGCAAAAGCTCAATGAGGAGCCACCAAGGGTGCTGTGGCCACTGACTTACCTGCCACCAGACTGGCACCTGCAGGAGGGCAGCCGCTGCATCTCATCCCCACTGAATCCCCCAAGCCCAGCAGGGTGCCTGGCACATGGCAGGGGCTCAGTACTCATTTGCTGGATGAACACTGGAAGCCAAGTTGTCCTGGTGAAGCCTCAGTCCAAAGGAGACGGGCACAGAGATGACGTCCGGGAGGGACAACTGTGGGGGCAGGGGAAGAGAAGCAGAGCCTGAAGAGCTCCCCCCAGACGTGGCGGCAATGGGCTGGGCAAGAGACCCTTCAAACAGGGGCCACCTTCCTGAGGGGCTTGACAAGGGGCTCGGACCCTCAGAGCCCCTGGGGCTGTAAGACATGCAGGGCAAGTGCTCTCCAGCCAGGACCTCTGCTGCCCGGCCGGGGGAGGGCACTGGGCCGGCCCCCCAGGGCTGGAAACACGCAGGTTTACAGAGCCTGTGCTCCACCACCTCCCGACCCGGAGCCCAGCCCTGAGTGTTTCTGCAGTTGGTTCCCAGCACTGAGACCTGTCAGGAGAGACCACAGCCCAGGAACGAGTCCCCACGGCCAGTGATTTCTTGCCCTGGCTGCTTGGGGGAGCGTGGGGAAGGGGCTGCATCCACCTGCTCCCATCGAGGGCGATGTCTGCCCACCCAACCTGGAGCGCGACGTGGTCCTGTGCGAGCTCCATGGAGTGTGCAGGGGACAAAGGGCCGAGGTCTAGCCCGCTGACAGGTGCATGCTGAGAGTCCACCGTGTGCCAGCACTGGGGTGGAGCAGGGGTAGAGCTGAGTCCTGACAGTGCCAAAGACATCGCATGCTCACCTGTAATGCTAACAACAGATGGGGTCTTTGTTCTTTTCAGCCACTTTGCATTTTTAATGGACTCAGTGAGTCACAGCATAGGTCAGGTGTCCCTCTAACGGCTGCCAGGAAGGTTACAACAGAATTCTCTACATTTGTGCCAGAGACTCCAGAACTCCACAGGGACATGGCAGAGGCTGTCCTTGAAATACCATCATCATTTCTCACAAATATAGAAAAAATAACCTTACGCTTCATATGGAACCAGAGAAAACCCCGTATGGCAAAATCAATCCTAGGCAATAAAAACAAAATGGGACATATGAAATTACCAGACTTCAAACAATACTACAAGCCTATAGCAATTAAAACAGCCTGTCATTGGCACAAGAACAGGGACATTGACCAGTGGAACAGAACAGAGAATCCAGATATAAAACCATCCTCATATAGCCAACTAATCTTCGACAAAGCAAACAAAAACATACACTGGGGGAAAGAATCCTTATTCAAGAAATGGTGCTGGGAAAACTGGATAGCCACATGTAGAAGACTGAAACAGGGCCCACACCTTTCACCTCTCACAAAAATCAACTCATGCTGGGTAATAGACTTGAACCTTAGGTGTGAAACTATTAGAATTCTAGAGGAAAATATTGGAAATACTCTTCTAGACATTGGCCTAGGCAAAGAATTTGTGAAGAAGACCCCAAAGGCAATCACAGCAGCAACAAAAATAAATAAATGGGACCTGATCAAATTAAAAAGCTTCTGCACAGCCAAAGAAACTGTCAAGAGAGCAAACAGACAACCCACAGAATGGGAGAAAATTTTCACAAGCTACACATCCAATAAAGGACTGATAACTAGAATTTATTTAGAACTCAGGAAAATCAGCAAGGAAAAATCCAACAACCCTATCAAAAGTTGGCAAAGGACATAAACAGAAATTTTTCAAAAGAAGAGAGAATAATGGCCAACAAACATATGAAAAAATGTTCAACATCTCTAATCATCAGGGAAATGCAAATCAAAACTGCAATGAGATATCGCTTATCTCCTTTATCAAAAAGTCCGCAAACAATAAATGTTGGTGTGGATCCAGAGAGATAGGAACACTCCTACACTGCTGGTGGGACTGCAAACTAGTTCCACCTCTGTGGAAAGCAATGTGGAGATACCTTAAAGTGATACAAGTAGATCTACCATTTCATCCAGCAATTCCACTACTGGGCAACTACCCAAAAGATCAAAAGTCACTTTATGTAAAAGACACCTGCACTCGAATGTTTATAGCAGCAGAATTCACAATTGCAAAGTTGTGGAAACACCCCGAGTGCCCATCAATACATGAGTGGATTAATAAAATGTGGTATATGTATACCATGGAGTACTATTTAGCTTTGAGAAACAATGGTGATGTAGCACCTCTTGTATGTTCCTGGATAGAGCTGGAACCCATTCTACTAAGTGAAGTACCTCAAGAATGGAAAAACAAGCACCACATGTACTCACCAGCAAATTGGTATTAACGGATCAGCACCTAAGTGAACATATGGGAATAACATTTATCGGGTGTTGGGCGGTGGGAGGGGGAGGAGAGGATGGGTATATACAAACACAATGAGTGAGATGTGCAACGTTTGGGGGATGGTCACGCTTGAAGCTCTGACTCAAGGGGGGAGTGGGGCATGACCAATATACGTAACCTTAACATTTGTACCCCCATAATATGCTGAAATTAAAAAAAAGAAAAGGAAAGGTGATGAGGAGGAATGATGGGGCCACAGGGCAGCTTGGGCCTGGGAACGGAGGATGAGGTTGCTTAAATTTCTCTTTTCATCTTCTAAAATGATGAGAATTCATCACGCCTCCCCCAAGCACTCCCTCTGAAGCCTTCTTTTCACGCCAAAACCACGAATTGGAGTTTTCCATGCACTTGGTGCTGTGGGTGTGGAGTCCAGTTCTCCTACTGTCCACTTGGAGGTTTTTCACGCCTCTGTGGCCCCGGGCACTGTCTCACCCTGTATTGGAGCTCTGGGATATTGCTGTGATAATCTCAGCGCTCGATGTCTGGATTGGTTTTCTGTAGGGGGTGCCGAAGCCAGCTTGCTTCTGCACTGTCATTTTGGAACCGGAATCAACGGTTGTTTTTCAAAACTATAATTTTTAAAAAAATAAAATGATGACTTTCAAACATAAATAAAATGAGCATGTGTCAGAATTGTTGGTTGTCACTAGCTAACAAGGGACGAGTAAGGTGTTCAAACCCAGTTCAAATGACAACCCACAGCGAGGCCCACCAGTGGCCTGCCACCAATTGTCTACAGTTTACGGAGTTGTGAAATGGCTCCAAGACAATGAAAGGCACAGAAACCCCGCAGAATCAGACGACCTGGACTGCGGGGCTAGAGCGCTAGGTTCCCAATTGGTCTTGCACAATTTTGCCCAACAGTTTTAACATGAAATATTTTCTTTCCTCCCTTATCCTCAAAGTGTGCCCTTTTATTTCAGGGGCTTCCCAGCCTGGCCACTGTACTGCTGAGGACCGTGTGAACGCTGGGCCCCTTAGCCCTGACGCGGGCTGCCTGGGGGGCGTGAGCCGGTCCATGGCCCCGTGTCCCCCACCTGCCCTCCATGACCGGCCAGCCCTGGTTTCCCTCCCCTTCATCTCTCTTCCATCTCTCCTCCTCCTCCTCTTCTGGTTGACTTTCTTTAAAATTTGCAGTGACGTACGTGTAAAGTGCACCATCATAACCATTTCTAGGTGCACAGTTCAGCAGTGATGAGAATATTTACGTTGTTGTGCAGCCATCATCGCCATCCATTCCCTGAACTTTTTGTCTTGCAAAACTGAAACTCTTCCCACGACACACTAACACCCGACGCTCTTCCTGGCAGCACCTGGTGGACCACCCTTCTGCCTTCTGTCCCTGTGACCCCGACTTCTTTAGGGACCCCACAGGAGTGGACTCATCTGTCTGTCCCTTTGTGGGTGGCTTATTGGACTTAGCATGACGTGCTGCAGGTTCAGCACGTGTCCGACTCCCGTCCCGTCCGCGGCTGCGCATGGCTGCATTGTGTGAGCGAGCGCCCTGCTCATCTGCTCACCTGCCCGCACCTTCTCAGGTTGCCCCGCAGCCGGCCGCTGGGAGCACTGCTGCTTTTACACCGGTGTGCGCACACCTGTCTGAGTCCCCGCTTTCAGTTCTCTCTGGCCTGCGCCTCGGGGAAGTGCTGGACCTATGGCAATTCTATTTTTAATTTTGTTGAAGAACAACCACACTGTTTTTCGTAGCAACAGCAACATTTTACGTTGCCACCGACATTACGTAAGGCTTCCGGTTTCCCCACATCTTCACCAACGCTTGTTATTTTGTTTTGTTAGTGTTTTAGTAACCTAATGGGTGTGAGGTGGTTATTTTAAAAAAAAAATTTCTTTTTAGAAATTTTTATGGTAAAATCCATACAACATAAAATGTGCCATCTCACAACTTGAAGAGCACGATTCAGTGGAATTAAGTGCATTCTCACTGTTGTGTTATGGGTCTCTGTCTCCCATTCCAGAACTTTCTCATCACCCCTCACTGTTCCGTCTGTCCTGGCTTCTAGAAACCTCTCTTCCACTCCCTGTCCCTGCTGCCTGTGGTGGCTGCTGGCTCCTCAGCAGTGTCCTGGGGTCTCTGTTTGCCAGGTGCTGAGTGGCGGGCGCGGTGGCCCAGCCCTGGCCAGGGGGGTGGGCTCTTGGAGCTCGCGATGCCAGTGGGTGCCTCCTGCACTGCACTTCCTTGCCAGGTGCTGAGGCTGCAGTGCCCCTGGGGGCCACTTCCAGGTGCTCCTCTGGGAGTAGTTCCCACAAACTTGCCTAGACTTCCCCCTACGGCCCCTCCAAGACTACTGTGAGCCCCTAGGCCACCACAGTGAGCCCCTTTCTGTGCAGAATTGGGACATGGTTTCTGTTTCTCACAAGGGAATGTCGCCTGACATGGCCCATTCTGTCTGGGATGGACGCTTCTGGAAGCCACGTCTGCCCGCACAGTATATTGACGTGGTGACCCTGCCTTGGGGCTTGCCGGGTCCCAGGCTCTCACTAACGGTGACATCTGCAGAGGCTGAGGGTGTCGGGGGACTTGGCCACGCAGGAGCTGCCTCTTCCGTTGCACGGCGGTCCCCACGGGCAGGGACTCTGCGGGTGGGCTTCCCGGTCAATCCCAGCTCTGCCTCTGGCAAGCTGTGCACCTGCAGCCCAGTCCCTTAACCTCTCTGAGCCTTGGATACCCAGCTGTAAAATGAGGCTGCTTAACAGGCATGATGCATGTGCTGGTCCCGGGCAGCTGCCCTCAGGCCCTCCCACCCTCTCTGCTCTGCTCTGGAGGCCAAGGAGCAAGGCTGCCTCCCCCCAGCTGTGTCTCTCAGGTCATCTGGCTCACGAAGGTCACACACCTGCTCTGCACAGCATCCTCAGCCCCGTCCCCCGTGGCAGGCCTGCGTGGCCCCAGCCTCCCTCCAAGGCCTGGCCCTGGGCTCCATCCTGCTCGCCAGTCTCTGAGTGTGGCTTGTGACAGAGCCACCCACTGGCCAGTGCCCTGCCTTAGTGCCCCTGGGGTAAGTACTGAGCCGGGCACTCTTTCCTGACTGACACCACAGGCGAAGCTCCGAGCCCAGTGCCTGCCACACAGCGAGGAAGCTCCCAAGGCGGTGTCCCTTGTCATTATAGAGCAGACAACTCACAGCCGGGCCAGGAGGTCTCAGAGAATGCGAAGTGGTTGCACATCATGAATCCTTACTTGTACCCGTTGGGAAAGGACAGAAATCAGAGTAGCTGAAAGGGAGGGTGGGGAGGGAGAAGGAAGACACTGAGGAGGAGAAAGACAAAAATATTCACAAAAACAGGAACAGCAGCAGCAGCAGCAAAATAATGGCCCCTAAACGACTTGTACTTTCTCAAAAGAGGCTTTCCTTTGTTAAGGTTAGGGAGGCCTGCCGGCGCGCCCTCTCGTGGCCACTTTTGGGATTGCTGCTGAGAATCCCAAATGACCCACAAAGCGCGAACTTCAGACGCCTGGAATATGATGATGATACTACCAGGAGTGTCATACACTGCTTTTTAAGTGGCTTTATCTTTTAAGTTCTATTTCAGTTCCATATGTTAATCCGAAATATAACTATATTTTTAAAAATGTAGCACACTCTTTTGTTTAGTCAGTGGGAATAAACTCCCCACGGAGCCCCTAGCCCTAAAGGGTCCCTTTGGGGACACCCTCTGCCCTCTGGCCAGGAAGCTCTGCGCTAAACTCTACACCCTTCTCCAGGAACTGGAGAGGACTTGACTGTCCAGGGTCACCAGATGAGACGTAGTTAAATCTGAACTCTAGATACAAAGCAAATGTTTCAGTGTGCATATGTCCCAGGCGGTGTTTCAAACCGACTTATTATAAAACATATTTGATCTTTCTCTGAACTTCAGATTTAACTGGGCGCCCCGCTTCTACTTGCTCTATCTGGAAACCCCGTCCTGGCCGTGGGTCCCACCCAGCATCATGCCTGTGATGGTGCCGTGTCTGTCTGTCTCACAAGCGCACCTGCGTCCCACTTTGGGAAACGAAGAGGCACGAACGCATGCACAGCAAACAGGGCGGCACGCTAGCCCCCGGGGCCACTCCAGCGGGTGCCTCACTGCCCGGCCAACCCCAGGGCTTCCCTAAGTCTGGGGTCAAAGAGCAAGGTCACGGCCCCGCTGGGGGAAGGGAGGCAGCAGGTGGGTGGTGGGTCTGAATCTCAGATGCACAAGAACTGGACGTTGTTATTGTGAATCGATGTTTCTCTTTGGAGCCCTTTTCCTGCTGGCGGGCTGAGACGGGGTCTCACGCCTGTCGGGGATGTCCGCAGAGCTGAGGCTGGCGCTGGGGAGCGCCCCATCCCGTCTTCCACCCCATCTGGCCTCAAAACTATCTCCTGGGATGTTCCTGTCAAGTTCAAGTCTCCCCTGCTACTGCCTGCCCGATCCAAGCTTCAGAGAACAGCTTCTGGGCATGGGGACCTCTGTCCGCGCACTGACAGTCACCCCGCGCCTTCTCCTTGGGCTCGTCCCTCCCCAGCGCCTGCGGGAGCACAGCACGGCCCCTCACTCTGCACCCCGGGCCCCTCCCACGGCTGGGCCTTCCTTCAGCAGGGGCCGACCCGCCCGGCACAAATGGCAAACGCAGAGGTCTAATTTCTTAAGTTACAGAGCCAGGTCCCACGCAGACAAATACAACATGTTCTGTCCTCCAAGTCTCACCCGAGAACCTTCCTGACAACCGGCCAGGCCACACGCCCATTCAGGGTTCCCAGGTCCTGCTGGTTCCCTGCCAGAACTCGGTGGCCCAGGCCGGCGGCAGCCTGGTCCCCGCACACACCCGGCCAGCACCCACCCTGTGCGCGCTGCGAGGGGCCGCGCGCGCCCCTGCGCGCCCCTCCGCCCAGGACTCCGAGCTCAGCCCAGCTGCTCCTCTAGTGAACGCGGGCACACTTTTGTAAGAGGAAAAGCAGGCATGTATTCTGCTTACAGATATGAAAACATGTTTGTAGATGGAAAAGATTCAAGGCAACATGGAAAACTGAATTAATTATTTATGGTGAGGAGAAAGTGATATGTTTTCCCTTTTTTATTTCTAATTTGATATTTATGGGATTCTTTTAAAGGAGAAAAAGGAAATATAAAAGGTTAAGGATGTGTCCCCAGAACCTCGGGCTCCCTATACTAAGCTGTCAGGCATTTATCATCCAGGAATGTTTTAAAGCTAAGTAGATGTTCAGCCAATATCTCCTCTTAAAATAACAAATTCCATTTATTTACTGCCTGATGTAAAAAGTAGGACCTTCTTTTATTTGTCCTAAAAAAAAAAAAAAAGAAAGAAAAGAAACCTGCTGCTTTCAGGCCTCAGGATATTATAACTCATTAAACCACGGTCAGCGGAAGAATGTCCCTGTCCCAATATCTCAGAACCAGCAACTGTGCCGTGGGGCACGCACGGGAGAATGGCAGTTACAGATGGAATGAGGGTGCCCATCAGTCACCCTCGCAATGGGGAGAAGGTCCTGGACTCTCTGGCGTGGCCCAGCGTGATCCAAAGTGGAAGAGGGTGGGAGCAGAGGCCAGAGTGCCGCCACATGAGAAGGTCTCCACCTGGGTCGCTGGTCTTGAAGACAGGGGCAAGGGCGTGGGCCAGGGAGTGTGGGGGGTGAGCTCTGGGAACAGGAGGCGGCCAGGGAATGGGGTCAGTCTGAGCCTGTGGAAGGACACGGCCCTGCTGATGCCTGAACACTAGCCCCATGACACCATGCCAGACTCCTACCCTGCAGAGCCATAAGATAATACACTTGTGTTGTTTTAAGCCAGTAACCTTGCGGCAATTTGGTATTGCTAAGAACCTAATCCATGTTCCCAGATTGAATGAAGAAGTCTGGACTCTTCCTAATCAGAACTTTCATGGTTTGATACATTCTACCCTATTTGCTTAACCTTTTCAGACTAAAATTCCAATTGTTTTCAAGGTCTCTTATAGTATTCCCTAAATTGCTTTAGCTCTCTTTCCTCAGCTCTTTCTCCACGGTGTCCCCAGATAGATGCACAGTGACGGAAACCACATGCAGGACTCAGGATTCACCTGTATCATGGTTTTGTACAAGTTTATAATGTTTTCCCCTTTGTCTCCAAAATTGACTGCATTATGATGCTCGACCAGATGTTGCCGGCTTTTCCAGCTGTGGCAGATTAAGCCAGTGTCTGGGGGAACAATACACAATGGCTCTTTATCCCCTTTGCTACTGATTGCTGGGAGTTATCACCCTGTGTGTAGAACTCCGGTTACTTATTCCCTAAGTGCAACAATGTAACCAGGTAATTGGCTCACAGTGCCCAGAGGAATGGTGCACATTTTGCCACGTGGAAGAAATTGGCATCATCTGGGAAGTTCGCTATTTGCCAGCAAACTCTATTTATCCACACTAGAGATGCAGTTTTTAGGAGACAACGACCCTTCCGCTTAATACTTAACTATCTTTTCATCCAGGACAAAATTAGGTTAAATCTACAGAGTTATCTGGCCCTAATCCAGTCCTTTTTTATGACAAAACACCTCCCCCTTTTACCATCCTCTCACCCATATCTCACCCGTCATCTGAGGTGGTAACTTCGTAATAACTTTCCTGTGGAAACTTTTACTTCTTTTGAATCTATATTATTAAGTACCTAAATGTTTATACTCTGATAGCTTCCTGGTAGACTGACCCCATTAACCTTGTGAAATGACTCTCTGTATCTGCACCAGTGTGTCAAAGTCTACTCTGTCTGATACGTTGTATCAGTATCTATGAGCCAACGTTCGTTTATCTTTTCCAGCAGTTCCCACCATACTTTGCAAGTATATCTTCAAAGCAGAGAGTGCTTTATTTCCTTAAGTCCAGTCTGACGATCTTTGTCTTTTAATTGGATCATTTAATCTATTTATAGGACATAAAAATTGTGATATAATTGGGTATATTTTTACCATTATTATTGGTTTTCTTCTTGTCCAACTTTTATTATCTTCTTTTATTATTTTCATTCTTGCCACATAAAAATGTACCATTTTATATATTTCATTTTGTCCCACTAATAGCTTGATGGTTTTTAATTTATTATTTTGAGCTAAGAATAGCTCTTATAAAACCTAAAAAATTAACATGCACATCCAGGTACACAAGAAAATCCAAGTAGATAAACACAAGATGATCCACATTCACATACTTTATAGTCATGATATTGAAGGAAGACCTCCCCAAAATTGTGCAAGCAATAGGAGAAAAATGACTCATCACATACAAGGGAACATCAACCAGGTTAACAGGGGGGTTCTCATCATAAAAAAAAAAAATCAATGCCAAAAGGAAATAGAATAAAGAAAAAAAACTGTCAAAATAAAATCTCATATCTGGAAAATTCTACCTTTCTAAAATAAATAAAAATAAATGTATGCCAAGATAAAAAAAAAAAAAAAACACTAAGAGAGTTTGTTTTGAGCACACTTGCCATAAAAATATACTAAAAGAAATTCTGGGCCGGGCGCGGTGGCTCACGCCTGTAATCCTAGCTCTCTGGGAGGCCGAGGCGGGCGGATCGTTTATGCTCAGGAGTTCGAGACCAGCCTGAGCAAGAGCGAGAACCCCATCTCTACTACAAATAGAAAAGAAATTAATTGGCCAACTAATACATATAGAAAAAATTAGCCGGGCATGGTGGCGCATGCCTGTAGTCCCAGCTACTTGGGAGCTGAGGGAGCAGGATTGCTTGAGCCCAGGAGTTTGAGGTTGCTGTGAGCTAGGCTGACGCCACGGCACTCACTCTACCCTGGGCAATAAAGTGAGACTCTGTCTCAAAAAAAAAAAAAAAAAAAGAAATTCTGCAGACTGAAAGCAAGTGAGACCAAGCATTAAATCAAACTCACATTACCAAACCAAGAGTGGTGATTAAGGTAATTATGTAGGTAATTATAAAAGATATAGTAATTGCATATTTCTTCTCCTTTCTTCACTAGACTGATTTAGCAAGCAATCCCACATAAACTAATCTGCATATAACTACATTGGGTTTGTGGTATATGAAAACATAATTTATGTGATAATGAGAACACGAAGGAGGGTGGAACAAAGCCACAGTGGACCTAAAGAGATGTCACAAGACAGTAACTGGAATCCACAGGAAGAAAGGAAGAGAACTAGAAATGGCCATTAAGGCAGCTAATAAAATAAATATGTGCTCTCCTCTCTCAGATTCTTTAAAAGATGTGAAATTATAAAAGGTAGCAATGATCACAATGTGTCATGAGTTTGTAACACATTTACAAATAATACGTATAACACAATAACACAAAACTGGGGTGGGGAAATAGCTATAAAAGAGTAAATTTTCTCTCTCTCACTGGAATTTAGTATGAATCTGAAGGTGACTCTGGCAAGATGCATATTGTAGACCCTAGAGCAACCACTAATAGTGCAGACAAAAATAGTTACATCATTAAAGAAATGAAAATGCCACACTGGAAAATATTCACTTTGTGCAAAAGGACAAAAATGGGGAACAGGTGAGCTGAGAGAAAGGGAGAGGGCATGTGAGACACACAGAGAGAGAGAGATGACAAAGGAACACAGCAGGTGAGAATCCAACCATATCAATAACAACACTAAACATGTGGAGCTGGGTGTGGTGGTCCCATCTGTAGTCCCAGCACTTTGGGAAGCTGAGGCAGGAGAATTGCTTGAGTTCAGGAGTTTGTGATCAGCCTGGCAACATAGTGCAAGACCCCATCCCTATGAAATATATATATATATTTTAAAATATAAATAGATTAAACAATCCAATAAAAGGCAGAGATTGTAATACTAGATTAACAATAAGTTTCAACTTGTCAAAAGACAAAATTACAACAAATTTAAAGATCTGATTGGCTTTTTTCCAACAATTCGTGAATCGGGGCGGCCTCCATTCTGTGAAATAGAGCCAGAGCTCCCACTGGGGATGGCAGAGCGGTGGGTTTTGCACCGTGGGAACAGGAAACAGAACAAGAGGAAAAAAGCTGATTGAATAATATGAGGTTATTTCAAGTTACTCTTTTTGTAAGCATTAAAGGAGAGGCTCCTTCCTTATTATGGACCAGAATCTCCTGTTTTCAGGAAAACTTGGCTCTTTGAGGATCCATCTGCTTCCTGGGGAGTTCCAGTTAGATCGAGGGGCGTTGGGCATGGGTGACTCCATGTGCTTCAGTCTCTTCCGCTGGGGTCTAGCGCAGCAGCTCAATCAAAAACATCGGCCTCCCAATAATTTTTGTTTAACAAACTATACCCTATTTATAGAAAACATACATTTATTTTAAAACTAGGTTGAAAGTAAAAGAATGGGAAAGACACACTGTGAAAGCAATAGCAGAGGCGGAGTGGCCGTATTAACGTCAGACGAGAGAGACTTTAAAGCAGAAACTATTATTTCTTTGAAATAGTATCTTGCAAACTGTAATACAATATCACAATCAGGCTAGTGACATTGATACAGTCCACCGATCTTATTCAGGCTTTACCAATTTTAACTGTATTCACTTGTGTATTTAATTCTATGCAATTTTATCGCACTTGTAGGTCTGTGTATGTTCATGATAGCTCTATGGCTATGTGGAACTACTATAGTTTCATGTTTCTCTTTTATAACCACCCCTCATCCTTAACCCATGGAAACCGATACTCTGGTTCTCTGCTTTTGTAATTTTGTCATTTCAAGATTCTATGAATGGCATCACATGCATTGCTACAGTGTGGATATCTGTCCCCTCAAGGTCTGATACTGAAATGTGATCCCCAGTGTTGGGGGTGGGGCCTCTTGGGAGGTGTGTGGGTCATGGGGTGGATCCCTCAGGGATAGATGAATACCTTCTCCGCAGGAGTGAGTTCTTGCTCTATTAGTTCCCTGGAGAGCTGGTTGTCACAAAGCCAGGCACCTCCCCCGCCCCTGCTTCCTGTCTTGCCTGTGGTCCCTGCACAGCTGGGTCCCTTCCCTTCTGCCAGGAGCAGGAGCAGCCCGAGGCCCTCACCAGGTGCAGGTGCTGGCGCCACGCTTCTCATACAGCCTGCAGGACCGTGGGCCAAACACACCTGTCTTCTTTATAGATTACCCAGCCTCAGGTCGCCTTTAGAGCAACACTGAACCGACAAAGGCAAGTATGGAAACTTTGGCACTCTCAGAAGTTGTTGCATGTATCAACAGTTCGTTTCTTGTTAATGCTGACAAGTATTCCATGGCGTGGATGTACCACAGTTTGTCTAAGCATTCACCTATTAAATGCCCTCTGGTTGTTTCTAGGTTCAGGTTGTTATGAATATTTGTGTACAGGCTTTGAGCATAACTTTCCATTTCTCTGAGACAAATGGCTAAGAATGCAAATAGTAGGTCAAACAGTGATTGCTTCTTTAGATAGACAAACTATTTTCCAGAGTGGGCGTTCCATTTCACTTTTCCACCAGCAACATACGAGAAATCCAGTTTCTCTGCATCCTGGTCTCCTTTTGGTGTTATCATTATTTTTTAATTTTACTCATTCTGATAGGTATAAAGTGATCATTCACTGTGATTTTCATTTGCATTTCTCTAATGGCCAGTGAAGTTGGACCTCTTTCATGTGCTTATTTTCCATCTCTTGGGTGAAATGTCTGTTAGTGTGTTTTGCTCATTTTCCAGTTGAATTGTTTTATTACTTTAGTTTTCAGAGTACTTTACATACGTTTTATACTATTCTTCTGTTACTCATGTGGTTTGCATATAGTTTTCTCACAATCTGTAGTTTTTCTTATCATACTTTGTACATGAGCTTTTGCAGAGCAAAAGTGTTTCATTTTGATGAGTTCCAATGTGGCGTTTTTTCCTTTCATGGCTTGTGCTTTTGGTGTCGACTCTAAGAACTCTTTGCCTAATCCTAGATTCCAAAGACTTTCTCCTACTTTTTTATCCTCAAGGTATTACAGTTTTACAGTTCAAATTTAAGTCTGTAAGCCATTCTGAGTTTATTTTTGTATAATTGTAAGGTTTAGGTCAAGATGAATATTTTTGTTGTTGGTGTTGTTCAATGGCTCTAGCACCATTTGTTTAAAAGACTAACCTTTCTCAGTTTTGCACCTCTGTCAAATATCAGTGGAGCCTAATTGCAGGGCCTATGTCTGGCACTTCTGTTGTATTTGACTAATCTGTGTGTCTCCCCTTCCATGAATATCATATTGCCATGTTCTTGTAGCTGTGTCGTAACTTTCATTTCAGCTAGAGTGATTTCTTTGAGTTTATTCTTATTCAAGATTGTTTTAGCTTTGTGAGAGCTTGTGCTTTTCCTTCTAAATTTGACAACTGGTTCTATTTTATAGATTCCTGTATTGTGGTGATATTCTCTATCGTATCTTTTCTTGACTCTATCAATCATAATTATTATATATATAGTTGAGTCTATGTCTGATAAATTAAATGCAAAGATCTTATTTGACTCTGTTTCTGTTGTCTATATTTTTTTGGTCCTGATTCTTGGGTGTATATGTTAATGCTTTACTCAATGTTGGCCATTGTGCATGCAGTTTTAGTGGCTTTGGATAATGTCATTGTCCTCCAGAGAGGGTTCAGCCTCACCCTCTGGTAGCTAAACAGCACAGGAGCAGGCCACTTTAATATAATATAGAAGACTGAGTGATTCAAGTTTGGGTAGTCATTTTTGTTTGGCTCCATCTACCTCTGGGTTACCCCCAGTTTAGAGTTTACTTTCCTAGAGTTCAGAGGAAGAGTTTGGGGTGTTTGGTTAGGGCTTCTCTGTGGCAGGTCCTGAATTCTAATGTTTTCCTCCTACAACCATAAGGTAGTCTGTTGTAGCAGGTTTTTAAGGTGGCCCTCAAGACTGCCACTAGCTGGTGCATTTGCCATGTACAGTCTCTTCCCCCTTAGCATGGAAAGAACGTGTGTGAGTATAACATGGTATCACTCCCATGACTAGGTTACTAATTAGTTGACTTTGTGTTAAGCAAAAAGTGGATGAACTACATGGGCGGGTCCTAAAAATGTGAGCTAATAAAAAAGACAGGCAATAACAGATGATGGTGAGGATGTGGAGAAACAGGAATGCTCATACATCATTGGTGGGAATATAAATTATTATTGCTACAATGGAAAACAGCATGGAGGTTCCACAAATGCTAAAAATAGAACATATGATTCAATAAATGAAAGAGATATCTGCACCCCTATGTTTATTGCAGCACTATTCCCAATAGCCAAAATACGGAATCAACCTAAGTATCCATCAGTGGCTTAATGGATAAAGGAAATGTGATATATAAACAATGGAATATTATTCAGCCATAAAAAAGAATAAAATCTTGGCATTTGCAGCAACATGGATGAAACTGGAGGTCATCATGTTAAGGGATATAAGCCAACCATAGAAAAACAAATATGTTCTCCCTCATACGTGGCAGCTAAAAAAAAAATGGCTCTCATGAAGATAGACAGTGATTGGTGGTTACCAAAATCCAGGAAGGGTAGAGGAGAGGAGAGTTAAAGAATGGGTATGGATGTACAAGTAGAAGAAATAAAACCTAGTGTTTGATAGATCTAGGTGACCTTAGTTTGAAACATAGAGTGACTACAGTTAACATTGATTGTCCAGGCGAGGTGGCTCACGCCTGTAATCCTAGCACTCTGGGAGGCCGAGCGGGAGGATCGCTTGAGTTCAGGAGTTCCAGAATAGCCTGTGCAAGAGCTAGAACACCTTCGGGAGTACAGAGAAGACAGTTCTTTTCCTTTGGAAGGAATCTCAAAATTATTGAATTATGATGAAGCTGCTATATTTTCCTAAAATTGGTGTGTAATCCTCTCGTTGTTGACCTAGGACTTCCAAACTTCTATACAAACATGCCTCTAAGGAGAGATAAAACTTAATAGATTCTCTGAAGGAATACGGAAGAGGGGTAGGTAGTTATACATGAGGCAACATCTGTGTGTTCTATGGGTCTAGACAAATGTATGATGACATGTATCCACAATGACAGCGTCATAAGGAATATTTTCACCGCCTTAAAAAGCCTCTGTGCTCTGCCTAGTCATGCCTCCCTTCTCCCAACTCCTGGCATCCACTGCTCTTTTTACTCTCTCTGTGATGTTTCCCAGAACATTATAATGTCAGAAACAAACAATATCCAGCATTTTCAGATTAGACTGCTTCACTTTGTAATATGTACTAAAGCATCCTCCATGTCTTTTCATGGCCTGATAGCCCATCTGTTTTTAGCACTGAATAATATCCCATTGTCTGGGTGTATGTAGTGTATCCATCTATCTACTGAAGGACATCTTGGTTGCTTCCAAGGTTTGGCAGCTTTGAATGAAGCTAAAATAAACCTCTGCATGCACATGTTTTTGTGGACATACATTTTCAACTCCTTCCAGCAAAACCAAGGTGTGTGATTGCTGGATTGTATGATAAGAGTATATTTCGTTTATAAGAAACCGCCAAACTGTCTTCCAAAGTGGTTTTACCATTTTGCATTCCCAGTAGCAATGAATGAGAGTTCCTGTTGCATTTGCTGTTGTCAGTGTTCTGGATTTTTGGGATCCTAATAGGTGTGTAGTAGTAGCTGTTTGTTAACTTGTGTTTTCCTGATGACGTATGATGTGGAGTATCTTTACACATTCTTATTTGCATCTGTGTATCTTCTTTGGTGACTTGTCCATTAAGGTCTTTGGCTTGTTTTTCAAACCAGGCTGTTTGTTTTCTTATTGCTGAGTTTGAAAAGTTATTTGTATATTATCACATATGTTATTTATCACATATGTCTTTTGCAAATATTGTCTCCTAGTCTATGGCCTTCTTGACTTTTCATTCTTTTGACAATGCCTTTCACATAGCACAAGTTTTTTATTTTAATGAAGTCTAAAATATCAAATTTTCTTGCATGTAACATGCCTTTGGTGCTATATCTCAAAAGTCCTCACCATACTCTAGATAATCTAGAGTTTTTGCTTATACCATCATCTAGGAGATTTAGAGTTTTGCATTTAATATTTAGCATTGTAATCTACTTTGAGTTAATTTCTGTGCAAAGTAGGTCTGTGTCTACATACTTTTTTAATATGTGAATGTCCATGTTTTTCCAGCATCATTTTTTGAAAATACTATCTTTTTCCATTTTATTGCTTTACCTTTTTTGTCAAAAATCAGTTGACTATATTTATGTGGGTCAATTTCTGGGCTATTTTGCTTCATTGATGTTTTTGTCTGTTCTTCTGCCAATACAACAGTCTTGATTACTATAGTTTTACAGTATGTCTTGAAGGTAGGTACAGTCGGGTATCAACTTTGTGTTTACAAAATATTGGGCTGGGAATTCTTTTGCCTCTTCATAAAAACTCTAGGAGTTTGTCATTATCTATAAAATAACCAACAGTGCTTTTGGCCAGGATTTTACTGAATCTATAGATCAATTTAGGAAGAACTGACATCCCAAAAATATTGAGTCTTCCTATTCACAAACAAGAAATATTTCTGCATTTATTTAATTCTTCTTTGATTACTTTCAAAAGAGCTTTGGAGTTTTCTTCATAGAGATCTTGTCCATATTTTGTTAGATTTATACCTAAGTGTTTAGGAAAGCAGTTGCCTTGTGCATATTAACCTTGTATCCCGTAACTTTGCCATATTGCTTACTAGTTCCAGAGTATTTTCTGTAGATTCTTTTTGATGTTTTACATAGATAATCCTGGCCTCTGTGAACAAAGATAGAAAACTATCTCCCTCTCATTCTCCCTGAGCAGTCTGCCTTCTATTTTCTTTTATTTTCTTGTGGTATTATCTAGAACTTCCAATATGAGGTTTTCAAAAAAGCAGTGAGAGAAAAGGTCCTTGCCTTATTTTTTTTATCTTTGTGGGGAAAATTCTAATTTCTAAGCATTAACTATGATAGTAGTAGGCTTTTGAAACTATTTATCAACTTGAGGAAGACTACTCTACTACTAGAGCCCAGAGACTTCTTTTCCTTATTATTATGGATAATGCTGGATTTTGTCCAATACTTTTTCTGTATCTATTGAGATAATCATGTGATTTTTTTTTAGCTTTTTGATATGATGCATTACATTATTATTTTTAAATGTTGAATCAGTCTTGCATACCTGGGATAAATTCCATCTGGTCGAGGTATAGAATTGTTTTCCTTATACTTTTTAAATGTAACTGTTTACTGCTATAAAATTATTTCTTAGTATTAATTTTGTTGTTATCCCAAAACTTTTGGTATTTTGTGTCTCTATTTTAATTTGTATTTCTCATATGTGAAGCTGAGCATCTTTCATATGATTATGGGCCATTTGTGTTTCTTTTTCACTAAATTGTTTGTTGATATCTTTTGCTTGATTTTAAAAAATTGTTGTTTGAATTCTTCTCTAATTTTAGGCATTCTCTATATATTAGAGGTATAATGTTTTTGAGATCCTTCCACATTAACATTTTCTTCATTTTCATTGCTCAGTAGTTTTGGACAAGATATAACTTGTTTATTTGTTAACTGATGGAGATCCAGGTTCTTCCCAACTTTGGGCTGTTATAAATAATGCTGACTATAAATAATTCATTTCTCTTTGTGTGTGTGTAGGTGTGTATATGTATATTTTCATTTCTCTTGGATAAGTATCTAGAAATAAAACTGCTGGAGGGATAAATGCATGTTTGACTATATAAAGTGCTGCCATACTATTTCCAAATTGGTACAACATTTTGCATTTTCATCCACAATGTACTGGGTCTCTTATTAATTTTGAAAGAATAACACAAAAATACTTTTAAATTCTACATATTGATTTCTCATATAGTATATATGCCTTTCTACCTACAGTATATAATGTGTTTGTATATAAGTATATACACACACACAGAGAGACACTATATACACACACACACAGACGCTGTATAGTATATATGCCTTTCTACCTACAGTATATATATGTGTGTGTGTATGTAAGTATACACATACACACGCGCGCGCACGCACACACACACACACACACACACACACACACTGCATAAACCAAGCTATTTTGGATCCGGAACCTGTTTTAGGAGTGCAAAGGGACCACAAGACCCAATTGCTGAGAACTGCTGTTTTGGAGGAACATTTAGAAATGTGTCTGTTTTCCAGCAGCCACAAGAGGGAGCCCGTGATCAGTTTTGCATTTCAAGAGAAACTGCTCATGCTCTGTCATTAAGGGAAAGTAGATGGTGAACTTACCAGGAAAGATCCAATTTCCTGACAAAGGCGACAGCCAGAAACGTTATACAAGCTGATGTCCCCGCCTCTGCACGGGAGGAGACAGGACCCACACCAGACCCAGCTGCATCTTTCCCAAGGAAGCAAACCTGGCTCTAATGAGAACCCGTTTCCAGGGAAGACAGGGCGCTGGAGAAGCTCACCCTCACCTGGGATGCCCTATAACATGGCAAGTGTCTGGTTTTTCAACAAAGAAACGTCATGCCGAAACACACCACGCAATGCAAAAACCCCAACAGTAAAGAGGTAAACCAAGAAAAATGAAGAAAAAAGGAACTCTGTAAGTGAAAGGACACTTTAGAAACATGTCACCCAACATAAGTGTGTGGGTCTTGTTTGGAAAAGAACTTCAGCAAATGAAGTGTCAAGAGTCATTTATGAGATCATCCAGAAACAGTAAATCCTAATTATTATATGGTAGTAACGGGTTGATGACTATTTGTTAGCTGTGACGATGTTATTATTACATTATACTATTTATTCAAGAAGTCCTTTTCTGGAAGAGAAATAATTCGAATTATTATAAGCAAAATGATACACTCTCTGGAATTTGATTTAAACTTTTTTTTTTTTTTGAGACAGAGTCTCACTTTGTTGCCCAGGCTAGAGTGAGTGCCGTGGCGTCAGCCTAGCTCACAGCAACCTCAAACTCCTGGGCTCAAGCAATCCTACTGCCTCAGCCTCCCGAGTAGCTGGGACTACAGGCATGCGCCACCATGCCCGGCTAATTTTTTTCTATATATATCTTAGTTGGCCAACTAATTTCTTTGTATTTATAGTAGAGACGGGGTCTCGCTCTTGCTCAGGCTGGTTTTGAACTCCTAACCTTGAGCAATCCGCCCGCCTCGGCCTCCCAGAGTGCTAGGATTACAGGCGTGAGCCACCGCGGGATTTAAAATATTTTAAGAAAAAAGAGGACTATAGGTGGGATGAGATTAAATCAGACAGGTCAGATATTGAACATCTGGGGTTGGGGGCGGAGGGCATACAGATGTTCATTTCTCTATTCCCTTTGTTTTGGGAGGCTTAACCATTTCCAGAACAACAGGAATATTGGCACTCCTGTGCTATTCACTTGGAGACCCCACGAACCCTGGATAGGACCGTGTCTGCCGTAGTGGCGACTGGGGAGACGCGGCCGAGGTCCTGCGCACCTGAGTGGGCGCCGGGGAAGACACGCGCCAGGTGCGCGGAGGGCGAGGCCTGGGCCCGAGGGGAGAGTCTTCGGGCTAATCTTTCAGAAGTCTTTGCTTTTTTCCAAAGTCACAGACACTTTACGATTTAATCTCTAATGGTGATTCGATATCAAATGCTAACTAGGAGTGCTAGTTTTACAAAGGTAAAAGGGAACACTTTCATCCATTTATTCAAATTCTCAAGGTGAGCAGTGCACTGAGTGTGCACCCCGACTCCATCTCATCCCAACGGCCAGCCAAGGCCCCTGACGTTGGTGAGGGACCCTTGGTCTGATCCCCGCGTCCGGACCCACCGTGCCACCCCTGCTGGTGCCGGACCAGAGGGGACCCGAGCTGCAGCCCCTCCTGGAGCATTTCAGGCTGGGCCCCTTGTTTTCACCCTGCTTCCCCTCCCCCGCGTCTCTGTGAGGCCTTCATGCCATGCGCCCTCTGGGACAAGCAAGGAGCCTGAGCAAACCCCCGACGATGCCCTGTGCTCCAGACCCGGCGACGTGCAAAGGCCTGCAAAGGCCTGCAGTCGAGCTGCCCCGTGCAGGTGCGTGATGCCGGGGTCGCCCCCCTGGAGACGCGCATCCTTCGCAGATGGACTCCCTGGGCTGCCCCAGCACCTGTCCCTCCCGCTCCCTCCAGGGCTGCCGGGTTGAGGGGTGGACCTGCGTCCCACGTGGACAGGTTGAATTTCTCAGAGCAGTTACTTTGCTGTTACCTTAAGGACACTGAATTGTGTAACTCAGTATTTCCCAATGTTGCATTTTCAGATGCTCTGGGGACATGAGGGCGTGTTCAGACCGGACTGTTCATTTTTGCAGTTTGTGGAAATAAATGAAAATTGTAACACAGCAGCAACAACAAAAAAAGGCTTCGCAGCCTCATGACAAAACCCCGCTGTCCCAGCGCTGAGACTCAATTGATAGAGATTTTCATAGTCCGGAGTTTTACATTCTTAAATCGGTGTTTTTCAACCTCCTGTCGTCAGATTGTTCTGGGGGTCTTGGGGCATTTGTTTCCCTAAGATGGACTTTTCATAGTGAGAGAAACAAGGTAGTGAGGAATGCCCCTAGTGGCTGCTGGGAAACAGACACATTCCCTTTCTAAACTTTCCTCTAAGACAGCAGTTCGGTCTCATACTCTGCACAAATGTTCAGGATCCAAAAGAGCTTTGGTTTATGCAGGAAATATAAAGAAATATATATGCATATATAAAGATATATACTGGATTGTCAATCAAAAATTTTTAATAAGAATATTTTTATATTATTTTATAAAAGTTAATAAGAGTCCCATTTCATTGATGATGACAATGTATTATGGTGCAGCCATATTGGAAACTGTATGGCAGCACCTTACATAGAGAAAACGACACTGATTACAAACTCAGTTATTATACTCCTATCTATTTACCCAAGGTAAATGAAGACATATATATATATATATACACACACACAATAAAAAATGAGTATTGTTTATATTCTGCATTATGAATAACAGTCCCAAATTGCCAGCAATTGATAGCTTGAGTTAGGAAATAAATAAATTGTGGTATTTCCAAATCTACTCTCCTATATAAACGAACAAAATGTTAATACATACAACATGGATGGATCTCAACATTATTATACCTTTAATGTATAAAGAATAGATAAAACTGGAGAAGGACTCAAGTAAAAAATAAAATTTTAAAATCAAGTTAAAACATATGAGAGAATTCACAGAAAAACATAAATGGCCCTTCATCATATGAAAAGTTGGTCACCTTCATTTATGAGAAATTAAAATTGTCACTTATATTAAAAAAATCTAATAGTTTGTACACTTCCTTGCAAATACTGTGCAGAAACAAGTTTATATGTTGCTGGTAAGAATACAAAACCTCAATAGATTAGAACCTGGCAATATATTAGAAATTTTCATGAGCATTTGATCTTACTTCTTTGACTCTCCTCATAAAAATTATGAAAATAATCACGCAAAAGGGAAATATGAATAGATCCACTTAGGCCCTTATACATGAAAATAGAACAAGGGTAGGACAAGCCAAAATCTAATAAGCAGTGCCTATGGCAGAGTGAAGGAACATGATGGAGCAGAAGGACATGATGCAAGCTTCTCTGAAAGTAATTTTTATGTAATTTTGATTTGGGACCATATAATTGTTTTTCTATAATTAAAAAACTAGGTTAAATTTGAAAAGTACAAAAGCAATCGCTGAAATTTGCAAACAAAAGGAAACAAAGGAGTTTAAAATTCTGTCTGACTGTTAGCATCACCACACAGAGAAATTCATTGCTTCAATAGATCTTAAAACATGGTTTTAGATATACATGATCAATATGATCTGTTTTAAGGACAAAATCCCCTAACAATTTCCAACTGGGTTATTATTGGTATTGTGATTTTGAAACTGTTATAGATATATTACAGGATAAAGAAAATAATTTTTGAATATTGCCAGGAGTCCAGATTTTCAGTTTAAGAGAAAAGAAATAAAAAATTAAAATAAAAGAAATTACCACCCTAAATCAGAATTTGCAATTTAACAATGTCAATATGAACTCATAATATTTCTTTTAAAATAACGTCTATCTCTATCTACTAAAAAATTTTAGAAAAATACAACTTATAGGTATTTAAAACACGAACACATGCCTAGCACCCAGATTATACTCTCTAAATATTGTTCTTCATCTTATTATTCTGAAAAATTGATTTAAGAAAAACAAGAATAAAACATTGATGCAGATTTTTTTGCATAAACTACCTCTCAGAGTAACTAATTGGGCTGTGAGAGAAAGTCTTCCATAGAGAGAAATACCAGCTAAAAAATTCAGAGGGGGAGACAGAGTTTTTTAAATTTCCCTTTTGATCCCTCATGACGTAATGGACCCAGGGAAGAGGCGTCAGTGGATGCTCAGCCCAGGAAGGGAAATGTCGGTGGGAACCATTCTCCGGGCTCCACCAGGCTGACACTGAGTGAACAAGCCCCCAAGTTCAGCATCGCTGAAAGTGACATCTCGAAGCCTACGCCCACGTGCAATGCCCACCTAGGAGAGACGCCTTGTAAAGTGAAGCTGAACCTAAGGAACTTCTGAGCTAGATGTCTGACAGAGGAAAAGTTTAAGTTACAGCTCAAGGAAGCAACTCCCTGAACGTGAGTCATCCCAACCACTAGGTGGCAGCTGTGTGCTGGGCGTGGAGAGGGGTCGGTGCGACGGTTTTACGACAGCGGGGACTTGGGAACACGGCAAAGGCAGCCGAAAGGAAACATAAACGTCACCAGATAAACAGGAAGAGGCTCAACATTGCTCAGAGTAAGAGAAACACGGATTAGAATGAACTGATAGAGCGTTTCTCTTTAGTCAGTTTGTTTCATGTTCGTTCTCTGCCGGCCAGACTGTGGGAAATTCTTACACGCCTTTCGGGACATAAAAATAGCGCAGCTCTAGGTAGGGGATTAGACATTCCTTTTAGAGAAAACAAGGTACGTTCATTTGTCCCTTAGTGCAAAAATCCTACTTCTAAGAGCTTATTCTTCAGATTCATGGGCAAAAATACAAAAAGACATATGTATGAATCTAATCGTTGCTGAGTTTTTTGTTTGGTTGGTTGGTTCCGCCGCCCCGTCCCCCACGTATTGGGATACAATTCACTCTCCCACCGAGAGGGGACTGGTAGAATGTGCAGTGGCACTTCCACACAACGGAGTATCATTCAGCAGAAAAAGGAATGACAAGTATTTTTATGTGCTGCTATGGAGTGATCTCAAGTGTTATTAATAAATGCAAAGTGGAGGAAAGTATATATGGTACCCTGTTATTTGTCTAAGAACGGGGGACATGAATGTGTGTATATTGCTATGGGCTGAATGTTGGTGTCCCCCCTGAACTTTGTATGTTGAAACCTAATTTGCAATGTGATAATGTTTGAGGTGGGGCATCTGGGAGATGATTAGGTCATATGGGTGGAGCCCTCAGGAATGGGACTAGTGCCCTTATACAAGAGGTCCCAGAGAGCTCTCTTGCCCCCCTCCATCACGTGAGCAGACAGCCATCTAGCAACCAGGAAGGGGGCACTAACTAGACAGTGATTCTGCAGGCACCCTGATATTTGTTTTCCCAGCCTTCACGACTGTGAGAAACAAACTTCTATTGTTTGTAAGCCACCTACTCTGTGGTATTCTGTTATAGCAGCCAGAACAAACCAAGACAGATACACATTTGGTATATTTTAAAAAGGTAAAAGAAAAATGTTAAAAATATGTCTACTTAACAGAAAGAGACAGAGACTGGAATAGAAGGCACAGGGTTAGGAGCTGGATTTATCATGGTATATTCTGTTAGTAGAAGTGATTCTAGAACCATACTAATATTTTATATAATTATATAAATTAACTTTTAGTTATATAAAATTAATAATCAGTGATAAAATTACATAATTATGTATTACAATTCTATATACTTTTTGAAAAAGCAATCCCTAATAATTGCAGTCAAACTGAAACAATTAACCTAACTGTATATCAAGTTGGTAGAATAGCTACCTACAGAACAAATACAGTGGAACTCCTTTGGTGACTTTACAACACAGTTATTTGTCTGTATATCCCTAAAAATTATTCCATAAGAAAAAAGTTACTTGGAAAAAATCTTAAGTTGATTTTAGTAACACTAATTTTGCTGGTAGTGTCACCTGTTTGTTCTGAAAGTGTTGTGTGTGTTGTAGGGGAAAGCAGTGGAATAATTGCTCTGACGTTGGGAGCTGTAATTTAAAATGGGAGAAAGAAGATGCAGATTCAAGATCAATGAGTTTCTGTAAATTCCAAGAAATCTGACTTTGTTTAAAAATAGTAGTGTAAATCAACAATGTATTTTATGTTTACAATATATATATTTTCTAGTTCTGTCCACTGACAAGGCCTAGAAACGGTGACCCCCACAGTAGCAATGAAGACCCAGCACATAGATCATGGTCTCTACTTCATTTTTCTCTGAAATAAGCCAGAATTTCTTGGAGAAATAACTGATTATAAGTAGGAGGCAAAAAAATGTCCCAGATGATTTGGAACATTTTGTTATGACAGAAAGGGAGGACATTATCAAAGCCTACTGACGTGGTATCTCAAAGATGCAGGTGCCAACTTGAATAAACTCCTCCAAAGGTGGGCTAATTTAAGCACTGACAACAATAATCATTGCACTGAGTTGAAACACATAAACAGTTTTTAAAAAGCCATAATGTCTCTAAACAAAACCTAGTGGGTCATGTTTCAGGATTCTGGGGAACCAAACCAATATTTTGAAAATTTGTTTAAAAAAGAGAATCAAGTATTTTCCTGCCTTTCTTATACAAATTATACCACAGCATAACCAAATAGAGAAGGAAAACTTAACTTACTAAAGTATTCCAGATCCCAGTAATAAATGAGGAAGAATTGCTGGAATTAAAATATTACTATGTTGAAAACCCTAATGAAATAACAGATTTAGGCAATGGTCATAAATGACTCCAAACATCATAAAAAGAGAGACAGTCACTGTATGCTCCTGAGGGACATAGGCATCTTCTCCTACGACGTACTCTTGTTCCACATTTACTCAAAAAACTAATGGAACTTGAACATAATCAAGCCTCTAGTCTAGCTATCAATTTACAAGAAACACAGAAATATGTAGAATAGGGGAGGATGTTGAAAAACCACACAGGGAATAATAATTACAGTCAAACTGAAGCAAGTAGCCTAACCGTATATCAAGTTGGTACAATAGCTACCAACAGAGGGAATACAGAGGAACTGAATTAACTGGATTAACAAAATCCAGATTTTGGGAATTTTTCCAGACAATTGACCTGATTTTCTTAATAGATTGCAAGAGATTATTGATTATAGATTGGGAGATTGTGGTGACATATTGACCAATTGGGCTGAAAGCTTTCTATTTCGGTCCTCACTGGAATGACCTGCTTACAAAATCATTTGGGGCCACCAGGGGACCACAGCAGTGACTGGGCTTTTTTTTTTTTTTTTTTTTTGAGACAGAGTCTCACTTTATTGCCCAGGCTAGAGTGAGTGCCATGTCGTCAGCCTAGCTCACAGCAACCTCAAACTCCTGGGCTCAAGCAATCCTGCTGCCTCAGCCTCCCAAGTAGCTGGGACTACAGGCATGCACCACCATGCCCAGCTAATTTTTTCTATATATATTAGTTGGCCAATTAATTTCTTTCCATTTATAGTAGAGATGGGGTCTCGCTCTTGCTCAGGCTGGTCTCGAACTCCTGAGCTCAAATGATCCGCCCACCTTGGCCTCCCAGAGAGCTAGGATTACAGGCTTGAGCCACCACGCCTGGCCTCTTACACTTTTTAAATGTAACTATTTAGTACCATCAAATAACTGATTAGTACTGATTTTGATGTAATCCAAAAAGTTTTGGTATGTTATGCCTCTATTTTAATCTATATTTCTCATATTTGAAGCTGAGCGTCTTTCATATGATAATGGGCCATTTGCATTTCTTTTTTGGTAATTCCTTTGTTGATATATTTTACTTGATTTTAAAAAGTCAGTCTTTGAACTCTAAATATAGGCATTCTCTATATATTAGAGGTGTAATGCTTTTGAGATCCTTTCACATTCACATTTTCTTCATTTTCATTGCTCAGTAGCTTTGGACAGGACACAACTTGTTTATTTGCTAACTGATGGAGATCCGGGTTCTTCCCAACTTTGGGCTATTGTGAATAATTCTGAATATAAATAATTTATTTCTCTTTGTGTGTGTTTAGGTATGCATACGTATATTTTCATTTCTCTTGGATAAGTATCTAAAAATAGAACTGCTGGAGGGATAAATGCATGTTTGACTATATAAAGTGCTAACCATACTGTTTCCAAATTGGCTACAACATTATGCATTTTCATCCACAACGTGCTGGGTCTATTATTAATTTTGAAAGAATAACACAAAAATACTTTTAAATTCTATATATTGATTTCTCATACAGTATATATACCTTTCTACCTACAGTATATAACGATATACGTGTGTGTGTGTGTGTGTGTGTGTGTGTATCTTCTGCATAAACCAAGCTATTTTGGATCCGGAACCTGTTTGAGGAGTGCAAAGGGACCACAAGACCCAATTGCTGAGAACTGCTGTTTTGGAGGAACATTTAGAAATGTGACTGATTTCCAGCAGCCACCAGAGGAAGCCCGTGATCAGTTTTGTATTTGCAGAGAAACCGCTCATGCTCTGTAATTAAGGGAAAAGTAGATGGTGGACTTAACAGAAAAGATCCAATTTCCTGACAAAGGCGACAGCCAGAAAAGTTATACAAGCTGATATCCCCACCTCTTGTACTGGAGCAGACAGGTCCCACACCAGCCCCACGTGCAGTCTTTCCCAAGGAAGCAAACGTGGCCCTAATGGAGACCCATGTCCAGGGAAGACAGGGCGCTGGAGAAGTTCACATACACCTGGGATGCCCTATAACATGGCAAGTGTCCGGTTCTTCAACAAAGAAATGTCATGCCAAAACACACCACGCAATGCAAAAACCCCAACAGCTAACAAAGAGGTAAACAAAGAAAAACGAGGAAAAAGAATTCCAGAAATAAAGGACACTTTATAAACATGTTACCCAACCTAAGTGTGTGGGTCTTGTTTGGAAAAGGGCTTGAGCAAATGAAGTGCCAAGAGTCATTTATGAGATCATCCAGAAACTGTAAACCCTGACCAATTATTATATGGCGGAGGGGGTTTAATGGGAATTTGTTAGCTGTGACGATGTTATCATTGTGACATTATACTATTCAAGAAGTTCTTTTCTGGAAGAGAAATATCTCGAATTATTATAAGCAAAATGATACACTCTCTGGGATTTCCTTTAAAATATTTTAAGAAAAAATAGGATTACAGTTGGGATGAGATTAAGGCAGACAGGCCAGATGTTGAACACCTCTGGGGCCGAGGAAGAGGGTTTGCCAGGGTTCATTTTTCTATTCCCTTTACTTTTGTGAGGCTTAACCATTTCCAGAACAACAGGAATATTGGCATTCCTGTGCTATTGACTTGGAGACCCCAGGAACCCTGGATAGGATTGTGTCTGCAATAGCGGCGACTGGGAAGACGCGGCCGAGGTCCTGAGCACCTGAGTGGGCGCCGGGGAAGACACGCGCCAGGTGCGCGGAGGGCGACGCCTGGGCCCCAGGGGAGAGGCTTCCGGTCAATCTTTCAAAAGTCGTTAATATTTTTCAAAGTCATATCAAATGCTAACTAGGAGTGCGAGTTTTACAGTGGTAAAAGGGAACACTTTCATCTATTCTTCAAATGTTCAAGGTGAGCAGTGCACCAGGTGTGCACCCCGACTGCATCTCACCCTCCAGGGCCAGCCACTCCGGCCCCTGACGTTGGCGAGGGTCCCTAGGCCTGAGCCCTGCGCCCAGAACCACCGTGCAACCCCAGATGGTCCCGGACCAGAGGGGACCCAAGCTGCAGCCCCTCCTGGGGCATTTCAGGCCCAGCCTTGATTTTCACCCTGTTTCCCCTCCCCCCTCCCCCCTGAGTCTCTGTCAGGCTGTTCCTGCCACCTGCCCTCTGGGAGAAGCAAGGAGCCTGAGCAAACCCCCGAGCATGCCTTGTGCTCAAAACCTGGCAACATGCTAAGGCCTGCGGGCGAGTTGCACCCTCCAGGTGCGTCATGCTGGGGTCGCCCCCATGGGAACACGAATCCTTGGCAGATGGACTCCCTGGGCTGCCCCAGCACCTGTCCCACCTGCTCCCTGCAGGGCGGCTGAATTGAGGGGTGGACCTGCGTCCCACCTGAACAGGTTGAATTTCTCTAAAGCAGTTACTTAGCTCTTACCTTACGGACACTGAATCGTGTAACTCAGTATTTCCAATGTTGCATTTTCAGATGCACTGGGGACATGAGGCTGTTTTCATATGGGACTGGCACGGAATAATGCTCATTTTTGCAGTTTGTGCAAATAAATGAAAATTGTAAAACAACAAACAACATAAAAGGCTTAGCAGCCTCATGACAAAACCCCGCTGTCCCAGTGCTGAGACTCAATCGAGAGAGATTTTCATAGTTCGGAATTTTAGATTCTTAAGTCGGTGTTTTTCAACCTCGTGTCTTCTGCTTGTTCTAGGGGTCTTCGAGCATTTGTTTCCATAAGTTGAACTATGCTTAGTGAGAGAAACAAGGTAGCTGGGATGCCACTAGTGGCTGCTGGGAAACAGACACATTACCTTTCTAAACTTTCCTCTAAAACACCAGTTAGGTCTCATTACTCTGCACCCTTAAAAAATGTTCAGGATCCAAAAGAGCTTTGGTTTGTGAAGGAAATATAAAGAATATATATGCATATGTAGGAAAACATGCATACTATATTGTAAATCAAAGTTTATACCAGAATATATTTATATTATTTTTTTAATGTTAACAAGAGTCCCATTACTTTGCTGATGAGAATGCAAAATGCTGCAGCCACTTTGGAAACTGTATGGCAGCACCTTACACAGAGAAAAGGACACTGATCACAGACCTGGTAATTCTACTCCTAGGTATTTATCCAAGGGATATGAAGACATATATATATATATACACACACAATAAAAACGCATATTATTTATATACTGCATTATTAATAACAGTCCCAAATTGGAAGCAATTCACATCTTCAGTTAGGAAATAAATAAATTATAGCATGTCCAAATCTACTCTGCTATAAAAACAAAATGTTAATAAATACAACCTGGATAGATCTGAAAATCATTATATCCTTAATGTATAGAGAATAGATTAAAGTTGAGAAGAACTCGGCCAGGCGCAGTGGCTCACGCCTGTAATCCTACCTCTCTGGGAGGCCGAGGTGGGCGGATCGTTTGAGCTCAGGAGTTCGAGACCAGCCTGAGCAAGAGGGAGACCTCATCTCTACTATAAATAGAAAGAAATTAATTGGCCAACTAATATATATAGAAAACAAAATTAGCCGGGCATGGTGGCACATGCCTGTAGTCCCAGCTACTTGGGAGGCTGAGGCAGCAGGATGGCTTGGGCCCAGGAGTTTGAGGTTGCTGTGAGCTAGGCTGATGCCACGGCACTCACTCTGGCCTGGGCAATAAATGAGACTCTGTCTCAAAAAAAAAGTTGAGAAGAACTCAAGAAAAAAATAAAATTTTAAAAGCAAGCACAGCATATGAGACAATGCACAGCTAAAGGAAATATAAATGGCCCTTCATCATATGAAAAGTTGCTCAGCTTTCTTTATTTTATTTATTTTATTTTTTTTGAGACAGAGTCTCACTTTGTTGCCAGGGCTAGAGTGAGTGCCGTGGCATCAGCTTAGCTCACATCAACCTCAAACTCCTGGGCTCAAGCAATCCTACTGCCTCAGCCTCCCGAGTAGCTGGGACTACAGGCATGCGCCACAATGCCCAGCTAATTTTTTCTATATATATATCAGTTGGCCAATTAATTTCTTTCTATTTATAGTAGAGGCAGGGTCTCACTCTTGCTCAGGGCTCAGGCTGGTTTCGAACTCCTGACCTCGAGCAATCCGCCCGCCTCGGCCTCCTAGAGTGAAAGGATTACAGGCGTGAGCCACCGCGCCCGGCCGCTCAGCTTCCTTTATAATAAGAAATAAAAACTGTCACTTATGTGAAAAACTCTAATAGTTCGCACACTTTGTTGCTAATACTGTGCAGAAACAGGCTTATATATTGCTGGTAAGAATGCAAAACCCTAATAGATTAGAACTTGGCAATATATTGGAAAATTCCATAAGCATTTGATCTTACTACTGTGTCTGTCCTCAAAAGAAAAATGAGAAGAATCATACAAAAGAAAAATAAGAATATATCCCCTAGACCGTTACATCATGAAAATAAATAAAAGGAAAGACAAACCAAAATCTAATAAACAGTGCCTATGGCAGAGTGATGGAATAGGATGGAGAAGAAGGAGGTGATAGAAGCTTATCTGAAGGCAATTTTTATATAATTTTGATTTGGGGACCATGTACACGTTTTTGTATAATTAAAAACCAAGATTAAATTTTAAAGGTACAAAAGCAATCCCCAAAATTTGAAAACAAATAAGTTTAAAATTGATTTGACCGTTAGCATTACCATACAGACAAAATCATTGTTTCAATACATTTAAAAAACAGTTTTGGTTACATATTCTCAATAGGATGTGTTTTAAGGACAAAATCACCTAAAAATTGAAAACTGCATTATTATTGGCATTGTTCATTTGAATCTGTTATAGATATATTATAGGATAAAGCAAACAATACTGTGAAAGTTGTGAGGAGCCAAGATATTCAGCTTAAGAGAAAAGAATTATAATGTTAAATAAAAGAAATTAACATCCTAAATCTTACATGAGAATTTGAAAATATCAATATGAACTCACAATATTTCATTTAAAACAATGTCTATCTCTACTAAAAAATTTTAGAAAACTAAAACTTAGTGGTATTTAAAACACAAGCACATGCCTAGCACCCATATTATACTCTCTAAACACTGTTCATCATCTTATTATTCTGAAAAACTGATAAAAAACAAGAATAAAACACTGATCAGGACTTTTTGTATGAACTACTTCTCAGAGTAACTAAATAGGCAGTGAGAGAAAGCCCTCCATAGACAGAAATACCAGCTAAAAAAATGCAGACGTAGAGACAGGTTTTTAAATTTCCCTTTTGATCCCTCATGACGTAATGCACCCAGGGAAGAGGCGTCAGTGGATGCTCAGCCCAGGAAGGGAAATGTCGGTGGGAACCATTCTCCGGGCTCCACCAGCCTGACGGTGAGTGAACAAGCCCCGCAAGTTCGCCACCGCTGAAAGTGACATCACGAAGCCTACGCCCACGTGCAATGCCCACCTAGGAGAGACGCCTTGTAAAGTGAAGCTGAACCTAAGGAACTTCTGATCTAGATGTCTGACAGAGGAAAAGTTTAAGTTACAGCTCAAGGAAGCAACTCCCTGAACGTGAGTCATCCCAACCACTAGGTGGCAGCTGTGTGCTGGGCGTGGAGAGAGGTCCGTGCGGCAGTTTTACGACAGCGGGGACTTGGGAACACGGCAATGGCAGAGAAAGGAAACGCAAACGTCAGCAGATAAACAGGAAGAGGCTGAACCTTGCTCGGAGTAAGAGAAATATGGATTAGAATGAACTGATAGAGCGTTTCTCTTTAGTCAGTTTGTTTCATATTCGTTCTCAGCTGGTCAGACTGTGGCAAATTCTAACACGCTGCTGTCGGGAAAGAAAAACAGTGCAGCTCTAGGCAGAATAATTAGACATTGCTTTTAGAGAAAACATGGTACCTTATCCCTTAACACAGCAATCCTACTTCTAATAGCCTAATCTTCAGATTCATGGACAAAAATACAAAACGGTATATGATTAAAGCAAATCATTGCGGGCTTTTTTTGTTGGGTTGGTTGGTTTTTTGTTTGTTCGTTTGTTTGTTTCCTGTGTTTGTAAACAATTCAAGCACCCACCAAGAGGGGACTGGCTGAATGTGCTGTGGCACTTCCACACAACGGAGTATCATTCAGCAGAAACAGGAATGACAAGTATTTTTATGTACTGCTATGGAGTGATCTCAGTGTTATTAATAAATGCAAAATGGAGGCAAGTATATACGGTACCCTGTTATTTGTTAAGAACGGGGGACGCTAATGTGTGTATATTGCTATAGACTGAATGTCGGTGTCCCCCTGAAATGTTTATGTTGAAACCTAATTTCCAATGTGATAGTATTTGAGGTGGGGCATCTGGGAGATGATCAGGTCATATGGGTGGAGCCCTCAGAATGGGACTAGTGCCCTTATACAAGAGGTCCCAGTGAGCTCTCTTCCCCTCCGTCACGTGAGCAGACAGCCATCTAGGAACCAGGAAGGGGGCCCTAACCAGACAAGATTCTGCAGGCACCTTGATACTGGACTTCCCAGGCTACACAACTGTGAGAAACAAACTTCTATTGTTTATAAGCCAACTAGTCTATAACTATTCTGTTATAGCAGACTGAACAAAACAAGAGAGATACAAATTTGCTTATATTTGTAAAAGGCAAACAAAAAATGTTGAAAATATGTCTACTTAACAGAAAGAAACAGAGACCAAAATAGAAGGCACAGGGTTAGCAGCTGGATTTATCACGGTATATTCTGTTAGTAGAAGTGATTCTAGAACCATGCTAATATTTTTATATAATTATATAAATTAAGTTGTAATTATATAAAAATAATCAGTGATAAAATTACATAATTGTGCATTAAAATTCTATATACGTTTTGAAAAAGCAATTCCTAATAATTGCAGTCAAACTGAAACAATTAACCTAACTATACAAATTGGCAGAATAACCACCAACAGGTAATACAGAGGAACTCCTTGGTGACTTTACAACACAGTTATTTGTATATCCCTAAAAATTATACCGTAAGAAAAAAGATACTTGGAAAAAATCCTAAGTTGATTTTGGTAACACTAATTTTGCTGGTAGTGTCACCTGTTTGTTCTGAAAGTGTTTTGAGGTGTTGTAGGGAAAAGCAGTAGAATAATTGCTCTGACGTTGGGTGCTGGAATTTAAAATGGGAGAAAGAAGATGCAGATTCAAGATCAATGACTTTCTGTAAATTCCGAGAAATCTGACTTTGTTTAAAAATAGTAGTGTAAATCCACGATGTACTTTATGTTTACAATATGTATATTTTCTAGTTCTGTCCACTGAAAAGGCCTAGAAATGGTGACCCCCACAGTAGCAATGAAGACCCCAGCACATAGATCATGGTCTCTACTTCATTTTTCTCTGAAATAAGCCAGAATTTCATGGAGAAATAACTGATTATATGTAAGAGGAAAAAATATCCCAGATTATTTGGAACATTTTGTTATGACAGAAAGGGAGGACATTATCAAAGCCTACTGACATGGTTTCTCAAAGATGCAAGTGCCAACTTGAATAAACTCATCCAAAGGTGGGCTAATTTAAGCAATGACAACAATAATCATTGCAATGAGTTGAAACACATAAAGAGTGTTTAAAAACCCATAATGTCTCTAAACCAAACCTAAAGGGTCATGTTTAAGGATTCTGGGGAACTAACCAAATATTTTGAATATTTGTTTAGAAAAAGAGAATCAGGCATTTTCCTGCCTTTCTTATACAAACTATACCACAGCATAACCAAATAGAGAAGGAAAACTTATCTTTTTAAAGTATTCCAGATCCAAGTAATAAATGAGGAAGAATTTCTGGAATTAAAATATTACTATGTTGAAAACCCTAATGAAATAACAGATTTAGGCAATGGTCATAAATGGCTCCAAACATCATAAAGGAGACACAGTCACTGTATGCCCCTGATGGATATAGACAACTTCTCCTATGACGTACTCTTGCTCCACATTTATCAAAAAAGCTAATTGAACTTGAACATATCAAGCCTCTAGTCTAGCTATCAATTTACAAGAAACACAGAAATATGTAGAATAGGGGAAGATGTTGAAAAACCACACAGGGAATAATAATTACAGTCAAACTGAAACAAGTAGCCTAACCATATATCAAGTTGGTAGAATAGCTACCGAAAGAGGGAATACATAGGAACTGAATTAACCAGATTAACAAATACAGATTGTGGGAAGCTTTCCAGACAAATGACCTGATTTTCTTAATAGATTGCAAGAGATTATTGATTATTGATTAGGAGACTGTAGCAACATATTGACCAATTGGGATGAAACCATTCTATTTGGGTACTCACTGGAATGACCCGCTTACAAAATCATTTGGGGCCACCAAGGGACCACAGCAGTGACTGGGCATTGATAATACTAAGGAATTGCTGACTAAACTGAGAACTTCTGGCACTCACAAAAGGTACATACATAGGCAGTTTGTAGGAGACAGGTGGTACTAATAATTATGTCAGGACAACAGGCATAACATCGCAGGCCAAGCACTCTGAGGTCAGCAGGTTTTGCAGTGAAATCGAGGCAAATGCATTCTTCACCCAGGTGTGGGGTGTTGTGGAGGGCAAAATGACACAACCCTGTCCTTATCCCCTAAATCTTCATGTCAGGCTACAAGGCGAAGGGGAATTGCTTAAGTCTTAAGACAGAAAAGTATCTTGGATAATGAGGGGAGTCAGTGTCTTCAGTCACTCGGGTCCTGAAAAGTGGAGAAGACACAGAAGAGGCTTCGATGTCAGAGTGACATAAAGGGAGGACTCGGCTGTCCATGCCAGCTGTGAAGATGGAGGAAGAGGCCAGAGCCAAGGAGCATGGGCTATCTCTGGAAGCCAGAAAAGATAAGAAAATGTGTTCTTAGGCCTCAAGAAAGGAACACGGCTCTGCTAAGGCCTTGATTTCAGTCTGGTTACACCCATTTCAGGCTTCTGACCTCTAGAACCAAAAGATAGTAACTTTGTTTCATTTAAGCCAATATGATTGTGGTAATTTGTTTTAGTAACAGTTTGTAACACATTTATAAATAATATGTATGACACATTGACACAAATGTTGGGTGGGGAAATGGCTATAAAAGAGTAAATGTTCTGTATCTCACTTGAATTTAGGATAAACCTGAAGGTGACTCTGGCAAGATGCACATTGCAGAGACTAGAGCAACCAATAATAACACAAACAAAAATAGTTACATCATTAAAAAAATGAACATGCCACACTTGAAAATATTCACTTGATGCAAAAGGAGGATATAAATGATGAATAGGTAAACTGAGAGAAAGGGAGAGGGCGATAGAGAACAAAGGAACACAGCCGGTGTCAATTGGACCTTATCAATAACAACACTAAATGTTTAGCTGGGTGTGGTGGTAGCACCTGTAGGCCAAGCACTTTGGGAACCTGAGGCAGGAGAATTGCTTGAGTTCCAGCGTACGGGATCAGCCTGACAACATAGTGCAAGATGCATCCCTGTGAAATATATATGGTTTTAAAAAAACGTAAATAGATTTAACAATCCAATCAAAAGGAAGAGATTCTCATAGTAGGTTAACAATAAGATTCAACTTGTCAAAAGAAAAAACTACAACATGGCCGGGCGCGGTGGCTCAAGCCTGTAATCCTAGCTCTCTGGGAGGCCGAGGTGGGCGGATCGTTTGAGCTCAGGAGTTCGAGACCAGCCTGAGCAAGAGCGAGACCCCATCTCTACTATAAATAGAAAGAAATTAATTGGCCAACTAAAATATATATAGAAAAAATTAGCCGGGCATGGTGGCGCATGCCTGTAGTCCCAGCTACTTGGGAGGCTGAGGCAGCAGGATTGCTTGAGCCCAGGAGTTTGAGGTTGCTGTGAGCTAGGCTGATGCCACGGCACTCACTCTAGCCTGGGCAATAAAGTGAAACTCTGTCTCAAA